>JAJLXV010000127.1:0-44043 GCA_030571435.1 Myxozyma mucilagina | reverse complement strand
AGCTCTCATTTGCCAGCTAACCTTCCCATTCAATTGGCTACATGATATCTCAACAGCATACATTTAACTTTTATACATTAGAGTCCCGAATACGTGGATATCTAATTTCGGATACGCACTTCTCTGACTGCGCTTACAATAGGCAAGGAACCCAGTGCGTCGTCGTACGGCTGAGTTACATATTAAAGACCACGCGTCTCTTCGAACGATAAGTAACATCAGTAGTTCTTCTTTTTCAGGACTTTATACCATTCAATTTCAGCTCTCATTTCATCGATTATGCTTATTATTGTCGGTAAAGTCGCATCCAATGTCGTATATCAGTTTCTTTCATTGTTATTCCTTGTAAGATTTGAAACGGCTGGAGAAAGGGTTGCGCCGAGATTGAACAGAAACTTAAAGTGATGCTAGCGTGGACCTTAGTGTGCTCTGTAAGTGAATAATATGCGCGATAGACAAGCCATTCGCTTGTAATTTGTAAACGTTTCGGGGTTCAAAAAAAGTAATGCTGTCAAACTTTACTCAAAGCATTGTCTTTGTAAGCGAGTTAATAGCGCGGAAACGCCGTGTGAAAAATTTGACTAGAGCAGAACGCGGTCAGCAAAGAGGGTGCAAACCACGCTAAAGTCTGACCGCACATTGAAGCAAATGCTAAACCCATCCGGAGTCATCAGCCACATTGTCTTCAAAGTTGAACAATCTGGTTTTCAGTTTCCTTCTAGCGACAGATCTTGGCGAGGTGCTAAAGCTTCCTGCCAAGAATCTTGCTAGTGTCTCGAAAAGAACCAGTCAATGAAATTTCTTTCAAGAAGACTTTCTCCTATTGTCTGCAAACAAGCAGTGCACGCTCCCTCTTGCGCTTACGCAATAAAGTCAGATTTAGCGGCACACGCATTGTATTTGGATTAATCCCGCATACAATCGGGGGCATTGTTTTATCTTTTTTCCAGAAATCTCATTTAACTCTAATTGATGCCACAATTCCCATCCCAATCAATCAATCAATGACTGAGTGGGGGTAAGCAACGTGAAAGGTCATCATTGTCAGACGCAATTGATATCCTCTTGACTATCACAATTTGAACTACCAAAGCAGCACAACTTTATGCGTGCGACTACCTGAACTTTTTATCTATTTTTGACAATAAAAAGTGAACCGCCGGAATGAAGAGAGATATATCGCGAAAAGAAGTAGATAAATTCTTTACTCACACCTAGCATATGCTATGAAAAATTTTACGAGTACAAATCTTAACTCTGAAATACGACTGAGAAATCAAAAGTATAGCTACTGGTTTTTTGAAGGCTATTATTGCTTACCGCGTATCTGATTTGTAGTGAGTGACTAATGGTAAGCGGATCAAAGATGTAAGGTGCTGTATGAGCTACATGCTCGCGACACATCAAAAATTTGTTGAATTTATCAGAGTTTCCTGATTACTCCAAACTTTCTGAAATATCGCTTCTCTTTTGTTTAATATCTTCTAAACCAGCATAGATAATAAAGCTAACTAAGAATCTGTCTTTATACACAGAACTAATTTAATTTCCATTAGCACGCAAGAAGTAGATTTTTCTTCAGCGCATGAAAGTTATCAGCATCACGATTTCGTATTCTGATTCTCTTCAAAAGGAAAACTGTCAGAATTTGGCTCAACATAGTAAAGCCTTTTGACAAAGATTATAAACTGTGAAAACCTTTAATTACTTTTGATCAAAACATGTATAGTACAGCAAGTATTAGAAAATACATAAAGTTACAATTAACAAATTGAAACTCTGGCTCTTTCATCTAAGACTCTTCAGAAATCTTCGCTCCAAACTCTCGATTGTTATTAAACGGAATTTCAACTAACTCATGTGTATCTGTGCTTTTTTCCAAATCAAGAGAGAAATCATTTTTGGCACGATTTGGAATGTAGAAACGTAAATCAACCCGCAAAATCAAATAAACAACCTGGATCGCTGCTTCAATAAACCCAATACAGATGTACATTGTCACTCTATAATCAAACCAAGGCTTACTTTGCTCATATGCCACGACAAATGTTGAAGCTGTTCGAACAGCTGTAGCAAAAGTTAAAAAGATCGATGTCACCACAACAACTATGACAGGAAAGCTGGTTAACTTGTGATTTTGAGAGAGCATCACATGAATGTATCTTCTTCCGGTTCTATCTCTAATAGGTAATTGTGCGTTTGAGATTTCGGTTGATTCAGCAAGGTAAGCGCCATGGAATTTCTCAATCCAGTGAGCAGATCTGATAGGCCAATCCTCATCTTCGCTTGTCCGTGGGATCATGAAAGTAGCGCCAATCATTATGACTGGTACAAACGAAGAGAACGTAAACACAACCAGTGCTGCTTTGCGAAATGACATGATTCTGTCTTGCACAGTCACAGATGAGATGTTTGCAGACACTGATGTAGTAACAATCAACGCAACAATTAATGCAAAAATTATAAAGTAAACAGCCAACATTGCATTGTAAAAAAATGAATACTTGTAACTGATCGAAGGGTGCTGTGCAGTGAAAATACGCTGAGAAAACAAGATATTCATCATGAACAACACTACCACGCCAGTAGCTAAATATACTTCTGCCGTAATCCCAGTGCCAATGTTGGTCGGTGACTTTGCCCATAGGATCCTCATTAAAAACGTGATCGATCGCACGATCGAATGTCCGATTAAACTTCTGGTAATCAAGAAGTTATGTCCTCGTTTTTCATTCACTCGGCGCAAATAAAATTTGCAAAAGTAATGATTATGAATACTGCTATGCAGACGCTGCTTGCTGGAACGTCATACTTCGCAACTGGATAATCTCCAAAAATTGCATTTGCACCGGTTGGAATAAACGACATGTTTGTTTGCTTTGACGGTAGAATGAGAGTGATGCTGTCAATCTCATGTCATGAGGAACCCCGCATATTTATGTAAAACAGTCGCATACGGAATGCGGTAACAGTATCTACTTTTTTGCATTGTTTGACGTCTCCGCCTGCTTGCCGCGTAATCTCTTGTAAAGATTTCCGAGCTGTAATGAAATGAATAGCCCTAAGCCGATGCATAGTTACGTGGCAGGCGGCTGCAAAAAGCTTGACTACGCGTATAGTAGACGCGGCTGAAATTTTCCCCCGGTTCTCGCTTTTTATGATGTTCTTTGACTCTTGACTCTGAAAGAAATTCATCATATTGCTTTTATTAATTCTACTTTCTAAGCCCTCAATGTTTATTAATACCTTGAATTTAATTCCTTCCCTACATGTACCTTAGTTGTACACTGGATTTTGTTTGAGAAAGATGTTTCATTCGTGGCTTAAATTAAGTTTGCCAAGCTTTTAAGACAACAACAAGCTTTAAGAACAACCACATTGTGTTCCGGTAGAAGATGCAAAGTGACCATGCAGTTAAAGATTGTTACATCATTTTTTGCGCTCTTTGAATACCGAAGCTTTAAGAAAAATATAATTCACTACAAAAAAAATTATCACAACCGTTTGTCAATAAGAATGGATGTAGAAAGATGTAGCGAGGTCAAAAACACGAGAGCTACGCAAGCACCGCTGTCACTTTAAACTTTTGCGTACGCGGCGCGGCGTTATGAAGGCAAGACAGTTGTCTAGATGAGGAATATTTGGGACATTCGCTTAAAAATCGATTCTTGACAGTCTATTTTTTCCTCGTGTTCAAAAATCAATGTTTCCGGACCACAGGAGCTAAGGGTACAAATTGTGAAAGTAGCATCATGTGTGGATATCAGCTGCAGCAAGATCTGTTTAGGTCGAATTTCTTCAGATACACGTCTAGCGAACTGGCGAGCTAACCAATATTTCCATGCCAAACAGACATGGGTATATCGATATAGCAGGATAAAATTGGCTGCTATATCGATATAAGGCTTAGGGTTTTTTCAAATTCTTATATGGCTATATCGATATAGCTATATTGCTATATGGATATCCATATAGCTTTTTTACTCCTTACCCTCATATAATTGAAAACTTTAATTAATGTCAAACTGGAGTTCAATCGCTTTTCCTTAGTAAAAATAACCCTAATAATATCAACCCTAATACCCTAATCAAAAAACCCTTATATGGCTATATCGATATAGCAAATATAAGTGAGACTCTCTTATATCGATATCGATATAAAATAATATCAATATAGCCATATAGCAATTATGATATCCATATAGCATATCCATATACCCATCTCTGATGCCAAAAAGCTATCCTTTAAACCTCATTTATTATTATATACAGAGAGAAATCAACCTACAATGAAATTATCGTACAGATTGTCGATTACGTTGCCTGGGATCATAACGAGCAGCTTTCTTTTCCTCCTGAAATCTTCGTCTGTCGTATTCGTGAGAACTGCTATACACTGGTAGGTCTTCTGGAGTCGCAGGAAGTGGATATTCAGAGAAGAATGGATGAGAGAGAGCATTGACGGCTGTGATTCGTTTTAAAGGATCGAGCGTGAGCATTTCTGCAAGAAGCTTAACGCCATTTGGACCAAGACTAAAGATAGATGTCAGATTAAAGCGAACGATAAAATTAGGTGTGGCTCACTCGCTGAATCTCGATTCCAACGTGCGAGGGAACATTGGGAATCGCAACCCGGCTGCATCTGGCAATTTGTCCCAACCAGGCATAGTTGCTTGAGTAGGACTTCCACAGAGCATAAACTCCTTTTGCAACTGATCAATATCAGAACTGCCTGTGATAATAGGCTTGTGCCTATACATTTCGCCAAAAATGCAACCCACTCCCCACATATCAATAGCAGTCGTGTACTTTCTCTCGCCTAACAGGAGCTCTGGTGGACGATACCATCGTGTAACAACACAGTTTGTATAGTCACGACGGGCTGGGTTGGCACCTCTGTCGCCATATCTGGGCGGCTCTTCGTCATATCTTCTAGCTAAACCAAAATCGGCAATTTTCAATATACCTTTGTTGTCGATAAGTAAATTTGCTGCTTTCATATCACGATGCAGAATTTGATTCTAATGTAGTTAGCGTATTTATTACAGATTATCATCGCAACAATGCCTTACGTCATGTAGATACTTGGTACCAGATAGAAGTTGTAGCATATAACACTTAATCTGAGCAACACTGAACGTTACTGAAGGATTTTCAAGCAGACCGGTCAAATCGTGATCCATGTAGGGAGTAACCATGTATATTGAGCCTCTTTTCTTTGTGTTTTTATCCCCTGATAGTCAGCATTATTCCATTAATTGAGCTGCTGAATAAAACTCACAAACTGCTCTCTCTATTGCCATTTCTAAAAGAGGGATGACGTTAACGTGCGATAACTGCTTCAAAATTCGAATTTCTCGCAGCGCAGTGATTGGAAACTTGACTGTCAGATGATACGTGCGACCTTAAACCAAAATGACTTACGCCTTCTTTCTCGTTATGCATTAGAATTTTCTTAAGAGCAACTAATCGTCCGGTTCGTTTCTGTCTTGCTTTGTATACTTCACTTTACAGAGTTGTAAGCCATAAGTAAATACCAGATTTTACAAAAAACTATCTCACCCAAATGTGCCTTCGCCAAGCTTTCCCAACTCTTCATATTCTACCTTTGCAAAGGAACATCCATAATAATGGTGCTTCGGAATAGAAGATGAAGAGGATTTGTTTGGGGTATTTGCACCGGAACTAATGTGTACTTGACTCAACTTCAAAGATTCTTGGCTGACGTTTGCAGTTGCTATGCTTTTCAGTGTGCTTGTAGAATTGGTAGTTGATACATCTGTCCCAGCATTTGATGTTGATGTTTGCTGGCTTGCTATGTGCCCGTTTGTGGGATCCTTCGGATTCTTATCGGTTTTGATCTGGAACACGCGATGATTCTCAGCATTAACTGCAGTATGTGGTGACTCCTCTAAAATTTCGCCTTCTTCTTCCATACTATCATCCAAATCTTTACTTTCAGTCTGTTTTTTGCTGGAATCTGAACTATTGTCTTCTGAAGATTTTTTAGTAGCTTCTACAGTATTTTTTGCATCTGCACTACCTCGAATCACAAAAACTGGAGTAGAATCATTGAGTTTCCTTCTAATGCCTGGCGGACTGACAGAATTTTCATCGGAATTTATTGATCCTGTGTGGGAGTTCCCATTCTGCTCCTGAACTCGTTTCGTCGCCATTGCGCTGCCGATTTGATCTTAAGTATTTGTTATGAGCATGTAGAAGTCACAGCAACCTTGGCTAGAAAGCCAATTAAACAAAAGCCTCAAAAACTATCACAGTCTGCAGATCAGCTATATAGATTTTTAGCTGTGACTTTCTTTAGTCAATCAAAATCCAAGACTTCACGCTTATTTCAACGTAGTGATCATATATTAGGTATATCGTCAACAAGCAAACTCCGCTGTTAAGGTTCTAAACAAAAACAAAAAGTCCAAATCCTACTTAGGCTCTTGTTCAGTCAGAAGTATTAAACAATCTATTAGACGCCTGCGGTGTGTCGTAAAATGATTAACGCAGCCAACAAAGAGAGATCACTTTATTGAAGTTGCTCGTTTCAAAGTTGAATTTCTGAGCCGCATGACAACTGATTGATTAATGCATTTTCGCATCTGACATCACCTTTCTTATTCCAGTTTTCCATACTCCCAACTCACTAATACATAGCTTCTTTGGGCTGTTTTTGTCTGCTAAATTGTGAGCTGATGTCGTTTATTAATCGTGCGCGATCGGTGTTCCAGCGGTCCTTCACTGGCGGTAACCTGGAACTGTACCGTGTAAGTGATATTCCGTCTTATTTCTCACATCAGATTGCGCTAATCTCCATTTTGCTTCACAGTTTGGCTTGTATTTACTCTTTCCTATTGGGTTTATGTACTACTTTGGTATTGGTCTGGAAGCGGATATTGAGAAAGCATACCAGCAGCAAATAGCAGCGGAAAAGCGACAGCAGGAAAGTGTCGTCTCTAAACAGACCCTTCGAGAGAGAATCAAGCAAATAGAAGAAGATTACAACAGAGATTTAGCGAAATCATTACATATAATTGGCGGAACCAGACCAGAAGAGTTTGATAACATTACTCCGGCCTCTACTCCAGAGATGACCTCGGAGGCAAACAAAGAATAAAGCTCTATATCTGACGAAACGATCGTATGATGGCATGAAGTTTCAATCTATGAAGATCTATGAGTTACCAGTCACAGTGTTATTTTTATACGGTCGCAATGACTATGGAGACGGTCATGCCGGTTTGGTGAACTGGCGAAGTAGTCGCCACAATAATGACAATTTCTAAGAAGCCTTTGAGGACTCAATTATTGAAAGCTGTACATACAAAAAGAAATGACTATAACTGAATAATAAATCTCTACATTTTACAATATCTCTGTATGGACATTCTCACGAGACTGTTTCACTAAAATCGTAAATCGATCAAATGTAACCATGCTACTAGCAGGCTAATGCTTTGCAATCAGAATTTTTTATTAATCACTTTTCGTATCTACTTTTGAGGCTTCTGCGTCGGACTCATTATCAGCATCTTTTTTGGAACCTTCTTGCGATGTGGTATCCTGATTATCGCCCCTCTGCTCCTCTTCCTCTTTCTTAATCTGATCTCCAGCTGATTCACTGGTATTTACGTCTCCAGATGGAGAAGCACGTCGACTTGTGTCGTCTCCACTGACACTTCCAGCATCACTTGAGTCTCTTGGTGAACCATTTGTTTCACGATTCACTCTCGTGTTCTCTCGTTTTCTTTCATCCCGTTCTTCATTCTTCAAATCATCTTTCTTTAAATCCTCATTTCTCATGTTGTCATTCCTGTCTTGGGTCCGATCAGTATTTACTTCCTTGTAGCTTTCTCGTCTGTAGCTACCCTGTCGAGGGTCATTTCGACCAGAATCATCTCTGTCATGATCACGACGGTCTATTCCTCTTCGATTGTCGTCTCTTCGATGATCGGCTCTGCGGTAATCGTCTCTGCGGTAATCGTCTCTTCGGTAGTCCTCTCTTCGGTGATCATCCCTCCGGTAATCATCCCTACGATAGCTGTCTCTTCTGTCGTCATTTCTTCGATACTCATCTTTTTGATTGTCATCTCTTCGATAGTCGTCGCGCCGATAGTTCTCTCCTCTGTACGAATCTACTTTTCGAGGATTCGATCTTCGCGAGTCTTCTCTCCGATCTTCGTCCCTTTGAACGTCATCTATAGGTCTTTTGCGTGAGCTAAGAGTTTTTCTTAACTCTTCAACCTTTTGCTCGATTTCATCTTCATCTTTCCTACATTCAGTTAGCACTCCAGTTTTTTTAATGTTTTGTATTGTTGACAACATACTCCTCATCTTCAAGTTTGATGCGTAATTCCATACATTTCACTTCGATCTGACGAGCTGAATCGTGATCTTTGATCTCTTTCGCGGGCTCTCTTCGACGAGCGTCTCGATTTATATCTCTTTCATCAAACTGTTTATCGCCATTGCGTAGCTGACGCTCTCGGTTGGGATCTTTTCTGCGCGGAAGAGCTCGATTTGCCTGAATATATCCGTTTGTACCACTTCCTCTCGCTGTGGAAAGTCCTATATTATTGTATGACATTGTGTATAATCTACAGTAAGATTATTTTACAATTGTTCACTTTAATGAGTTCAGATTGAGGTTCATGAGTTGTGACTTATCAACCAGAATAACACTTTGCGTACTAATTGGCGCTTAGGACACTACTTTGGAACCAGATACTCAAACAGGGTCTTGTACTAAGCCGCTCAACGTCATCGCTTTTCTTCCTACTATCCCCAGATTTGATTGAAGCTGTTTTAATTTAAATCTCTTTTCGCGAAGAAGAAGCTAGATAAATACAGCATTCAATCTCTTGCCGAAAAGTTCACCCGAAAACAAAATGAGCTGTTTACATTTAGAGACCACCACACTACTTCCTCCATCGGCTTCTCAGCACGTGTACAAAGATGACTGTACTCAGTGTTTTGACAATACCGTATGATCCACCATTATTGCCAGAGAATTATTCTAAAGTTTCGTTTACTGACTAATTTGACAAAACAGGAGGCTTCTACAGGCTTAGACGTTTGTCTAAGCTGCTTTAATGGTGGCTGTACCGCTGAATTTCCTGGACATTCCAAATTGCATTTCAACATTACTTCGCATCCAATTGTACTTAATATCAAACGAACTCGCAAGCCAACTAAGGTAAATATGAGCATCAGTGCTTTTTAAAAATCTGTATTAAATGCTTAACTGTTTAGCGTGATGAATCACCAGCAAAGATTGCAAAACTAGCGATTCCTGCGGAAACTGAAGAGGATCGATATGATATTGCTACTGCTGTCTATTGTCTGGCCTGTGATAGACAGGAGCTGGATAAGCGCAATGAGAAGGTAGAATCTCGTCTTATTAATGTCTATTATGTAACTGACAAAAAATCTAGCTTGCTAAAGTAGTGAACGGTGTTATGACTAGTCTTTCCTCGTACAAAGAACAAGAAGTTAAAGCTTGGGAAGCGGAGGTATTACCTTGCGAACACACACTGTGTTTGGAGCAAACAGAGGCCAAGGTATTAGCAGGCCAAGGTATGTTGGTACAAAAGTGGAACGTGACTGAATTCTAACTTGATATCTAAGAACTTGCACACTGCTCTCAATGCGATTTGAAGGAGAACTTATGGCTTTGTCTACAATGTGGTACATTAAATTGTGGACGTCAACAATTTGGCGGTGTGGGAGGAAATGGACATGGTCTTGCTCATTTTGATCAAACTATGCATCCTGTATCTGTCAAACTCGGAAGTATCAGTCCTGATGGTACTGCTGGTAAGTGTTCTGCGTCTTTATAAATTGAAGCTCGGGCTAAAGCTATTTGTAGACATTTATTGTTATCTGTGCAATGAAGAAAAGGAAGATCCCAATCTAGCGGATCATTTGGCTCATTGGGGTATTAAAATTTCGGAAAGACAAAAAGTTGAAAAGAGTTTGGTTGAACTGGTGAGTTGCAAAACATCAGTTACTAAGGTGCTTCTCATTAACGCTAAAATTATAGCAATTGGAACAGAACCTCAAGTGGGAGTTTAGCATGACTTCTGAGAATGGAGAGGAGCTCAAACCTTTGTTTGGCCCTGGATTTACTGGTATGAAGAATCTTGGTAACTCGTGTTACTTGGCATCTGCAGTGCAATGTTTGTTCTCTCTTCCAAAATTTCAGCAGAGGTAAGACTTAATCGTTTTGAAGTATAAATCAAAATTTCTAAATCATATCGCAGGTACTACAAATCCGACTGTGAAATGCCGCTTTTGGCGGAACCGGCTACCGACTTTGAGACTCAGCTACGTAAAATCGCTTATGGTTTACTATCTGGTCGATATTCAGTGCCTTCCACTGAGGATAGGTTCCAAGCTGGAATTCGTCCGGCTACTTTTAAAGCACTGGTCGGCAAGAATCATCCAGAATTTTCCACTATGCGTCAGCAAGATGCTTTTGAGTTTTTATTGCATTTGGTAGAGATGATTGATCGTGCCAATCACAACGACGAAAACAACGATCCATCAAAATGTTTCGATTTTGTTGCTGAGCAGAGATTAGAGTGCTTGGGCTGTCATAAAGTTAATTACAAACTGGATAAGCAGAATAATATCTCAGTGTCAGTTCCCGTTCGCCGTTTACCGAAGAAAAATCCCGAGGATGCTGATTCATTTGAGAGTGTCTCTTTAAAAGAATGTTTAGATATTTACACGCAATCGGAGAAGTTAGAATATACATGCCAATCCTGTGGATCTAAAGAAGGAGCGGTAAAACGTACAGGATTCAAAACATTTCCAGACGTTTTTATTGTGAATACGAGAAGGTTTGAGATTATTAATTGGGTTCCCACAAAACTTGGTAAGTTAACCTTTTGATGTGTGACTTTGAAATACTAATATCTTCTGCTTTAGATGTACCCGTCGTTGTCCCCGACGAAGCTTTTGATCTCGATCAATATCTTTCGACTGGTTTACAAGAAGGTGAAGAGCTTCTTCCTGAAACGGATGGAAATGCATCTTCCAAGTTTGTGCCGAATGAAGGCATAATGTCTTTGCTGGAAGGAATGGGCTTTCCAGCTGCCCGATGTGAAAAGGCGCTGTATCATACCGGAAATGCAGATTCAGATGCAGCAATGAACTGGCTTTTTGCTCATATGGAAGATCCCGATATCGATGAACCTCTTGAACTGAAAATTTCTGCCAAGTCTGAATCAGCAGACGCTTCTCCTGAAAGTATTTCCATGTTGACTGACATGGGATTTAGTGTTGCTCAAGCGAAGAAAGCATTAAGAGAGACTGGAGGAGATATGGAACGTGCAGTTGAATGGGTTTTTAGTCACCCTGATGACGATGGAAGTGACGAACCCTCTGCACCAAGCTCAAGCAGTAATGAACTGGTTGCAGGTGATGCCACTCTTCCAGCAACTTACAAACTACACAGTATTATATGCCACAAAGGAGGAAGTGTACACGCGGGTCACTATGTAGCATTTATCAAGAAACGACTGGAAATTGAAGGGCGATCTGATGAGCAGTGGGTCTTGTTTAACGATGAGAAAGTTGTGGAGGGAGGTGATGTGGAGGAGATGAAAAAGTTTGCGTATGTATATTTCTTTGAGCGCCAGTCGAAATAAATCTCGTTTTGTTTCGTTTATTGAACTTAGGTTATATAGCTTCTCAAAATTGAATATATTAGAGTAACTTGTAGAGCTTTCATTTATATAGTGTTTTGAACTCTAGGAACGTTTATCGATCGGTGTTTTGGCGAGAACGGCCAAAGTTTAATTAATCTGATAGAGCTCAGAATCTAAGAACCCAGCTTCTTTTCAATTAAGCGCTACTTGCTTTCTCGAATACTTATACACTCAATTGTTAAGATTTAGATAATTTAAACTTAGCAATGCTTGTCCACGAGTCCTTCGTCGACTTGCCCACTTCGCTGGGCACCACCATGCGTGTGTTCACATATACGCCGTTTATTCCCGGCTACCCCAAAGCAAAGTTCCCTGGAGTCCTTTGCTATTCTGAGATTTATCAAGGTAAGACATGAAACAGTGTGATTAATTGGGTCAATTGAGTTCATTTTACTAATGGTTTTGTAGTTACGGGTATGTGCGAATAGAATCGGCATGACAGTCATTCGAGGCACTTCAACTGACATTTAAAATAAGGACCCGTTGCTCGCTTGGCTAAGCAGATTGCTAGCCAGGGTTTCATTGTTGCTGCTCCTTCAGTGTACCACAACTTCGTCAGTAAGAGTTTCTCTGATATTGATGAGAGTGTCGATATTGACGAACAATTAGGCTACGAACCGTTAGCTTACGATACGAAGGGAACGGATGATGGCAATCGGTTTAAAGTCGAAAAGCCAGTTTCTTCGTATGACGAGGACGCAACTCTCACCATTGACTATCTCATGAGCCTTCCTATTTGCAACGGTCGCATTGGCGCAACCGGAATGTGTCTCGGCGGTCACCTTGCGTTCCGTGCCGCTTTCGATAAGCGTGTGAAATCAGCTGTTTGCTGGTTCGGTACCGATATTCATTCAGCCACTCTTGGACCGGGCGATGACTCCTTAAAACGGGCTAAGGATATCAAAGGTGAATTGATTATGATTTTTGGTACTCGGGATCCTCATGTACCGCCTGAGGGACGTGCTTTAATTCGTGATACTCTTAATGAAGCTGGAGTATTCTTCAGTTTATGGGAAGTTGCTGGTGCTCAGGTAAGTGACAAGTGGATATTTTGACTTTCATTATTGCTAACGCATCTCTAAAAGCACGCCTTTGTCCGAGATGAAAATTCAAGAGAGCGATATGATGCCGCAGTCACTAGAATTGGTATGAGTATGCTTATCGAGCTCTTCAATCGTACTCTTAAGCTTGATCTTGGAGATACAGATGGCCTTGAAGTCGAAGTTGCCGATGTTTGCTAAAATAAGAACTCATTAAAAAGAGCAATCAGTTTCTAGTGCAGATCAAGCAGGTCTTAATGTGCGCAATAGTCAAAAATAAGGTTTTTATGGACAAAAAGGTTTATATTTGTGTAATCTAATATGTACTCATAAATAATCATCTCTAAGCCTTTATATGAAAAAACTGATCAGTTGGTGAGGTATTTGATCCTGGAGACCTCATGGCTTCTGGAGATTGAACAAATCTTCCGTCCATGATAGCCTCGTCATTTAGTCGCTTGTGTAGTATATTTTGAACTCCATCTGTAGTAGAGTATTTCCGTTGAAGAAGATTCGATTTAAGACTTGGTAGAAGATTAGTTTCCTCTTCTTTGGCATCACTCTTCAGTAGAAATGGATGTTGAAGACACTGCTCTGCAGTTATTCGTTTCTCAAAATCGCTGTTTAGACATTCTTTAATAAAATCCTTTGCTATAACAAAATGCATCATTAATATAAGTTTATGACAAAAGGTTTCTAGTTGAAACTTACCATTATTGGAAACCTCTGACCAGTACTCTTCAGGCTCAAAATCATACTCGCCATTTATGATGGCCTGCATCTCCTCGGCATTCGTATCTCGATCAAACGGAGTGTAACCGCATAATAGAAAATAAGTAATAACACCAATTGCCCACACATCCCTTTGTATACCGTCAGTCTTTCTGGTAGCAATAAATCACGACTGAAGTACTTACACCGGCTGGCCATGACCAGTTCTCTTAATCATCTCAGGTGCCTTTACTTGTCAGAATATCAACATTTGTGTGCAAATTATAGACGTACCATGTATCCCGGAGTACCGCATGTAGTGTTCAATATATTTAGTTTTTGTTGATCCAGAATTCTCGACAATCCAAAATCAGCAATCAACAGATCATCGTTATCCTCTGCAGTTCTGAACAACAGGTTCTCGGGTTTTAAGTCTTTATTGATGTTAGTTTCTGCAACACCAATAAGATTAAACCTGAATTTACCTCTGTGAACAATTCCATGTGAATGTAAATACGCAACAGCTGACGTGATCGATCTGATCAACGCTACTGCGTCTGATTCATAGTATGATCCTTTACTGCATATTCGGTCAAACAGTTCACCGCCATACGCGATATCTGTAATCAAATATACTAGATCAAATTGTTAGCTGCTTAGAAATGTAGTGATAGAGAGCGCCGTACAGTTGTTGTTTGTCTTGAAGAAATCAACCAAGGTCAATATGTTTCGATGTCCGGCCGACACCTTCTTTAATACCATAATCTCATTTTGCACCTGCGAATGTTAAAAGACTGAACTGCCACTAAGCTCGTGAACAGGGACGTACAAATTTCTCACGGCCAGACATCAAACGTTTGCTAATGATTTTTGCAGCAAATTTCCTACAATTCGTTAGTCTCTGAAAGCAAACCAACAATTAACATGATAGTTACTGTGACTTACTGACCGGTCTCAATATGGATGGCCTCTTTGACCACAGAATAGGATCCTTGCCCAAGCACTCGTCCCTAAAATTATGACGTATCGTTAATAAATGTACTTGTGATAATAGTTAGATCTGCTGTCAAAATCTACTTACTGTTTTGTATCGACATGGCTGCACATTGTTATTCGCCTCCTCACTTTTTCGTATGCTCTCTATGTCCATCTTAATATATATATGTGTAAAAATCAGCGTAGGTGAAATGGTGTTTCTGATGGGATCAAAGCCAAACTTAATGGTCGGTCCGACAAAGCCGTAGTTATTAATGATCAGTACGAGGTATTTAAATGGCTGATCTACAGCTCAATCCATCAAAATTGATAAACAACATCTATGTCATGGACATAATCACTATAAATACATCATGAAACAGATAGTTGGAGATTGTACATATGACCAAGACCGTTTACTTTTAATTTTCGTTTCCAGGCGTTGGTCTCAACAATGGATCAATTATTCATAGTGCGAGTTCCCAACGGGCTTTGACATGTGGCTCAAAAAGCAACAGGCGAGCCGACTTCTCATATTTTAAAAAACTTCTCAAAATATAGAGAAAACAAGGCAGCCATTTTAAAAAAAAGTAAAATGAAGGAAACTATATATATTAAAAACACATAAATAGTAACCAGTTAATACCTTTGTACTTCAAATTTTAAAATATTAAAATTTAAAAAAAAATTAAAAATATTAAAAATGCGGCAAAAATCTTAAATTAATAAAGCTTTATAATTACCCATATTTTTATTTTGGTATGAAAAGGGCGTCTGGTGTAGTTGGTTATCACATCCGCTTAGCATGCGGGAGGTCCCCGGTTCGATTCCGGTGTCGTCCAAATTTTTCTTTTTATCATTTAATCTTAACTTTGTAAGATTAAACCTTGTTACTAAGCATGCGTCATGAACGAACTGTAACGAAGCTAGCGCGTTAGCCGAAGTTGAGCTACCCCTCGAGTGTTGATAATCTTTGATCGATCAACTGGCTATTGAAGCTTCAAACATAAAGTGGAGAGTTCAAGTCTCGAAGTCTTTTACGATATACGTGTTGAAGAGGTTGTTGAATTGGTAAAAGAAGAGTAATCAGGTTCACGAACTAACAAACAGCCCTCAAAAGTCTATAGTATCGATTCATTTTATGATGAGGAACCTGAGATGAGTGACCATAAAGTGAATGAAGACTTACTCGAATCCGGAATTGAGGAGCTGCATATTGACAATGGCACAACAAAAGGGGAAAATTCACCGACAATTGTGAATTCACTTGATTTTATGAAAATTCTTCCAACCGAAATAATAGACAACATTTTATTGCATTTTCCACTACAATTATTGGTTCCCTTACGTGAAGTTTCTCGATCTTGGAATGAATACATCATGTCATCTAGCAATTGCTGGAAATATATTGCGCTTGATACTTCAATCAAAAATCCTAATTTTCTGTTTGAAATTCGAAAAGGTATAAAGTCGTCCGGGTCTTCCACTTTTATGGTGCTCAATCTTGATCCATCACCAAGGGCTTTGGAGTTTAGATGGCCAAATATGTTCCATGAACTGACATATGCAAGAGTTACAGTCGTGCAGTCGCTGGGACTTGTTCCACTTCTTGTCAAAGGGCACTATCCCAATCTAGAGAACATTGATTTTGAGGAATTTGGTGATTTACATGTACCCAGCAAGGGCGATAAAGTTGTTTATGATATCCCGCTTGCACAAAATTGCGTGGATGCATTACCTAATATTGAAGACCTACTCATCTGCAAAGTCAAAATTCGCAGCAACTCCATGAATAATGAGTTGTACAATGCAATTTTCGAAGATGGAACCGAGGTTTTTAGTGCTCCTTTGATTTGCGGGAGACGGCTGAATCGACTTTTGAGATTACTACCGAATTTGAGGTCGCTCAAAATGGTTGGATTTAGATTGACAGACTCTTTACAACCAGAAGCGCACGAGGAAATTAACGAATGGGAGGAGGCGCGCCGGAACCCGTTGTGTACGCTTGACTTATCCAACAACACAAAGCTGGAATCACTTGAACTTGACTATTGTGCTATGGGAAGTATGCCTATATTACCACAATCGTGTAAACGAGTCACACTGGGAGATACGGCAACAATGCCACAAAGGAAAAGAGTGAGACGCAATCCAGACGGAACACTGAGTGCTGTTTATTATCCAACCGTACCACAGCACGATATTGCAAGGCGCGAAGCGGTATTTGAAACCGAGTACAAAGGCGTTGAAACTCTGGAGCTTACGAATATGTATGGCATGACGGCGCGACAATTGATTGCTTTACTATCGCGCTTAGATGGGAAGATTGTTAAAAAGCTTCGGGTAGCGTCCTGTAAATATCTCAACCTCAGTTTAGATACAATGGTTGACCCCTACGAAATCGATGGGTTACTTGGAACCGACCAAGTCTCTGCTGTCGAATGTTTGGTCAAACTTCTTCCGAACCTGCAAATGCTGGATTTGGGGAACACCAGTCTGGGCGGAGCCGCTTCTGACCGAGTTCTAATTGAGTTGGCGAAGCTGAAGCACCTGAAGGTTTTGTGGCTTACATTGTCATCGAACGTTACGTGGTTCGGGCTCGCGGCAATAGTCGGTGAATGGGAGAGATATTTGGCTAACCCTCAGGCAACCACCCTGAGCGAACTGCTCAAAGACGCCACATCTTTGCCTAACTGTTCACTTGAAACAATAGATCTCTCTGGATGTCCGAATATTACCGCACAAGATCTTGCATGCCTTCGAAGGTGCGGTTTGCAGGTCTACTACGAAGATAATCTGCCGTCGCAGTACGTGCTATGACGTCAGAGTCATTGCTGTGGCGCACGCGCCGCTTCTGTGTGGCGCTACTTCCACGTGACAGATGAGGACGGCTACAGGGCCTGGCTCAGCCCACCATAAGTCCCGTTAAAACCTCCTCTGCGCCGACTTCTCTAAGACTTTTTCATTTTTTTCACACAGTTACGTCAGTACATATTCATATATCGTTTTTTGACCTTAAGCAACATCCGTCCTACAGTTAAGATGGAAGAAGAACCCAGGTATGTGGTTAGATCATACAGGATCATGCTTGATCCGTCTAGTCATCCTCCTAACTCATTTCCAATAGAATCTTTCACATCAGATCGCGAAGTACGTCCTCAATCAGGCCCACTCTTACAAACAAATATTTGACCGGGGAGTCTCCTACTACCTCGAAACTTGGAAAAAAGAACAAGTATTTGCAACCAGTGGATCTTGTGGACGATGCTTTAGTGGAGGCTGAGATCCGTTATGAATTTGAGATGCGTGACGCCTCTGGATTCAACTACAGCATCACTGACAGAGATTCTCTATTTAATGTGACTTCAGAACCGGGAAAGATGGTTGTGCCTCACCTTTCAACTTCTCGCTCATCTATGGAAAGCTTAAGATCAAACTCTTCCGTGTTTTCTGAAGACTGAGAACAATGGCACTTCATCATTTGCTTCATGTTACGTTTTTTTATTTTTGTTTTTCCAATGGTACACAATTACAGGGTCATATAGGCAGGATTTGCGCGTTGGAGGTGTTTTTCATTTAATTCATTTTTATACCGCAGAGATGCGGTAACATGTAATATATATAATAATTTTTATGTCTATTGTTTTTCTTTTCATTAGCAATAAGAACTTATTACTTTTTACCAAAAACAAATGAAGTTTATCAAAATTATCGATCTATGCTACACAATTACAAACACCACCACCATATCTCTTCAGTATTATTAGTAAATTCTCGTATTCAACTCAGCTTTGAATCAAGTTACTGCTTGCCAATTAATTCATGTACAAATGCAGTTGTGTCCTTTGCGCGCATTAAAGCTTCACCAATCAAAAAGCCTCTAACTCCTTCAGAGAGATATTTCTCAACATCGGCACGCGATGTGATGCCACTAAGAGCACACAATACAGTTCCCTGAGGAACCATTGATACTAATGATGAAGTAGTACCTAAATCAACATTGAACGAATGAAGATCCCGGTTGTTGACACCAATAACTTTAGCACCCAGTTGAATAGCTCTTGTCATTTCCGGAGCCGAATTAACTTCAACCAATGGTTCCATTCCAAGTGATTTCGAGTAAGCATATAATCTTCGGAGTAACTCTTCATCTAACATTTTGACAATAAGTAAAACTGAGTCAGCTCCGTTCAGTCGAGCTTCTAAAATTTGGTACTCGTCAAACACGAATTCCTTGCGTAAAACGGCTGGTCTATTTGGTACGCTATCAATAGCAAGTCGAGCAAATCGCATATCCTCTACGCTTCCTTTGAACCAATGTGGCTCAGTCAATACAGAAATAGCAGAAGCGCCAGCCAAAGCATACAAACGAGCTTGAGCGGCAGCGTTGGCATTGACATCAATATCACCCTTTGACGGCGAAGCTCGCTTAATCTCAGCTAACAAAGCAACCTCACCCTCTCTTAAACGAGCTGCAAAGTCAATTTGCGTCGGAGCGACACCGAGGTCATATAACTTCTGCAGATTAGCTGGTGTGAAAGCAGGAACCAGCTTCTGAGCTTCAACATCAAGACGCCGTTTAGCGTAAATTCTATCAAGAATGCTTTCCTTAGAAGATTTGCTAGTGATATGTGACTCTGCCGCAGTGCCAGATTTCTTGCTAAGGGCATCAGCAGCCCAAGTGCCACCTGTCATATTAAGGAAATTGCGAATCATGAGATTGCCAGATTCAGTCAAAATACTCTCAGGATGAAACTGTACTCCTTCGACAGTGTACTCCTTATGCCTTACACCCATGATAATTCCATTTGAAGTTTTTGCGGTGACTATTAAATCCTCCGGAAGAGTCTCATCTGTTCCGGCAAGCGAATGATACCGTGTAACAGCGACTTGCTGAGGAACGTCCGTGAATATACCTTTTCCATCGTGATCAATCGGTGATGTCTTTCCATGCACAATCTCACCCGCAGAGCTCACAGTTCCACCAAACGCAGAGAAAATACATTGTCTAATAGAAATTAGCAATTTGAACGTTCAATTTCAAATAGCATTGAATTATCGGACGACTTACTCTCCCATGCAAACACCGAAAATAGGAATTTTTCCAGCAAAATACTTGACAGCGTCTTGACAAATTCCAGCATCATGCAGAGGATGTCCAGGTCCCGGCGAAATAACAAGTCTACTGGGCTCCAATGCCGCAAGTTCCTCAATTGTTATGACATCGTTACGAATGACGACCACGTCAGCTCCTTCTTGACAAAGCAATTGATAAACATTCCTGTTCAATATATCATCAGTTTCGCATGTTTATATTGCCTTAATAACTATGGTCATACCAGGTGAATGAGTCATAGTTATCTATCATAACCACTTTTCCTTTATTCGACATTTTCTGTGATACTCAAATTCAAGACCCAAAATAAAGCTAGAATGATTCTGTTTCCAATAGCAATAGTGAATCTATCAATTAAACAAAAAGTATATAAAACCGAATGATTGTTGATCTCACTTAAAACCCAGGAGACATTCAATGCTATATCTGGTTAAAACAGAGCAATACCCGTAAGTTTACAAAATTTCCCCAGTAACAACACCTAACCCAACTGCACATATATCTCGAGATTTTTGATAATTTGATCCGGGTAATGGATAATAAAGTTCAGGGGGGATTTTTATTTTTTGTGTAACTATCCAAAATTTACAGGTCTCTTTGAAGTCGAATCGGTAGACCAAATATACAAAAAATGGACTCTTATGACAATGCACAGTATCTGGGGGCCGATTCCTCTTTTACAAAGTCCGAACTGAAAACCAACGGAATATTCGATTTGTATAAAACTATACTGAGCAGTAAATCCACATTCTCACAAATTGAGGATGCCTGCACATCTTTAGAAAAGAAAATCAAAGCTACTGATTCTGATGATCTTAAGAACAACTACAAACGAATTTTTCGATTATTGGCCGTTTTGACTCAAAAACGACTGAATCTTGTCGTTAAACTGTTAAACGAAGTAAGTGAAAGCGCAGCTTTCTTGTCTCGTATGTGTCTAATAACTGAATCAGGTTGTATTCGCAGGATTGAAGACTGTCGGAGTGAAAGAGATTTTGGATATTTTACCAACCAACAGCTTGATACAAGATGAAACTCAGAGCTCTACTGTAAGCTGAAAATTTAGATCTATTAGTCAATGGCACAAACTGACATCAACTTTAGCCCGATGTTGTATTTAAGGAAATGGAACCTATGGAGACAAATGAATCGAAGAGTTATACGACACTGATTATTCTTCGTTCTTTTCTGGAGAATAGCAAACTTATTAAAAAAGTATCCGACGAGGATGTTCTATCATTATATTATATTATTTTCGAAATTGCAAAATCGAAATCATTTCTTGCTACTACCGCTACTGAAGTAATCATTAGCAGTATTTCAAATTCTGAGCAGAAAGTCTCCACAGCGTTGCAGCAAATTTTTGTAAAGCAGCTGACATCTGACCCAGCATTCTTACTATCTGCAGATGGAATAAGTATCCTTCTCACATTGAGATCTTGCAAATACTTTGACTCCAAATTATTCAAGAAGCATGCTAAGATTGAGGCTGGCAAGAAGACATTGATTAATATGGATCCTCTGTGTAAAGAATCGTTCAAATTGCTATCGAATGTTATTGGTGTGACCCGTAACACAGTACGTCCGACTCTTGCTCAATTAGATGGCTCAGATGCGTCTGGTGAATATCAGACTGTTGCCAAATTAAATTTGGTTTCTGTACCGCATCCATTGTTTTTAAGTATTGCGCGCAACTATTCAGAAAAAATCGAGAAAAAGGAAAAGGTTTCTTTCAAACAAGTACTGGACGCTATTTGCAAGACGTCTCCAGGAATAGTCTATATTTTTGTTGGACAAGTTGATGAAGAGTACTTAACAATAATTTTTGAACGATCAGACTTACTTAAGGAATCCGGTCCTAGACGACGAATTATCAATGAACTTTTGAAACGAATTGAATCAGAATCTGAGGTAATTGCATTCATATTAAAAGTATTATCCGTCGATTCAAAGTCTCATGGAAATAAAGTCTCCAACGTTTTGGCGAATGTTACGAGCACACTGCTACAAATTGAGGAAGAAAAACTTGACAAAATTATCGACACTATGACTAATTTTTGTCAAAAAGACAGAGAGGTTGTTTCTGTTGTCATCAAAATTGGATCAAATTTAATATCTACTACGCATGAACGAACTTATAATAACGATAAATGGCGAAGATCTCTCTTATATTTTCTAATCACGACTGGAGTTTTCAAGCCAGCTGCTGAAACCAAAACTGTGGCTGATTCTGATAAAAAGCTTGCGCTTGGCGAGTTACAGCATTTATTGGGACAAATAAAACAATTATCGTTGACGACATTCAAAGATAAAGACGATAAACCTGTTTCGTATCCGATACTTGTGGTGAAAACAATTGATGAGATATCAAACTCAAAAAAATGGAGCTGGAACGGTAATTTAAGCTCGAAGGATGCAGTCAAGAAAGCCATAAAATATGTGCTGAAATTAGAAAATCAGGTCAGTTTTCATGTAACGTTTGTGACCTATTCGTACTAACGCTCTAGCAGACCTCCGAGGAAACCGAACAGTCTCATTTTATTGCTTTATTTTTATCAATTTGCGTGATATTTACTTGCGGAGGAGATCTGCTTCCGGAAGAATTGTTGGAGGCGGTTGCATTTGCTCGTAAAGTTGTGAAAACTTCAAAAGTTTCGTCGGAATCATCAGAACAGCATCGCGATAAACGACAGAAGAAGGCAAAAATTGAAATAGAAGAAGAAGAAGTCGATGGTGATTTGATTGAGATAGATATGGAGGAAGGTAATCCAATTGGGCATATGTTTGTTGAAACTATCATTCAATTTTCTACGAAAAACTCAAACTCGTTGCGAAAAGCCTGTGAAAGTATGATAAAATGGTTTGCATATTTAATTGGTGAACCAGAATTGAATCTGCTTTACGATGTTTTGAGCGTGAAAGAAGATCTGTCAGGTTTGAATGAGCTTTTTGATGTTGATGAAGATGAAGATGAGGTTGAAGGAGAGTTTGGTCCGGGAGGCTTAGATTTAGAGGAGAAAGACAACTCTGATGACGACTCTGACTCAAATGAGGAGGACGAAGATAGTGACGACGATAGTGAAACTGATATGTCGATGAGCGATATCGCAATGGAAAGCGAGAACGACAACAGCGACGAGGAAGAAAAACTGGACGAAGATGAGGACGAAGAAGATGACGAGGATGCTCCCGAAGATTTGGTTGAATTTGAGAAGAAATTGAGTCAAGTGTTGGGTGTTAAGCGTCCTCTTTCAGATGACTCTGACACAGAAGGCTTAGAAGAAGAAATGGATGATGATCAGATGATGGCGTTAGACGGCACTTTGTCTGCAATGTTTCAAAAGCGAGTAAGTGCCAACAAGAAAAGAATCGAGACTCGCAAGCAACGAGAGAAGACCGCAAAGAGTACAGTCATTCAAATTAAAAACCGAATTATTGGCATGCTGAACTCATACGCTAATATCTACAAATCGACTTCTTCAAAGATTGATCCACACAGAGGTGGAGACAGATTACTTTCAATGTTTTGGCCTGCGTTGCAAGTAGTCAAAAGTGGAAATGATCAAGTCAAACCCGCAGCAATGAAGCTAATCGACACTTTGTGTGAGATCCCGTTGAATGGATCAGCTCTGTTCGATGACGAAAAGTCGTTTGCTTTGCTTGAGAGAGTTATGCTGGCTGTTGAGCATACGAACGGTAAAGATTTCACAAAGGCATGTGCTCGCATAGAGAATGCGCTTCGGAGACGAATCATTGCAAATGGGGTGGAGCAAACTGCTGCCGTTGCACTACTTGAAAGAATAATGGAGTTGTATACTAAGCAGATGATGCGTTGGGTACAGGATAAAAATGTACCGAAAGACGCATCAGGGTTTATTGACGTGTTACGGTGGGTCGAGAAGGAAAGAAAGAGAGCTCGATGAGTTAATTGCAAAATAGTGATTAATTTTGATAATGTATAAATTTTGGATTATGGATAAATTGTAAGCAGAAGTATGTTCCCGCAACAGACACAGATCTGTATGAATGAATTCAACTAAAACATTTAAACCACCCATCAGAACGCACCCGAACGGCCGCCCAAAAGCACTTGCTACACATTACATTGACTCAATCCCCTGCGTGTACGCCACATGGTAGCGATGCAGGATTAGTTTCCAAAAGATAGCAGTATTCATCCACTTTAAAGATGCACACCTGGCATCGTTACACAATGTCTCATACAAACAGGGTATCAAGTCAATAATGGAACCACCGACGGCTCTGCTTAAAGGAAAGGTTACGGAGAGAAAGGGCGAATATATGTAGTCGAAAACTGGTCACGTGAGAAAAAGATATGCAGATTAGGGCTTGCTTATGAGTTAGGGCTTTAGTTTTAAACACGCGACGCGTAACGCGTAAAAAAAGAACGCGTAAATATAAAGTTTTTAATTTAAGCCCCTGGGAACAGTATGATTTGTGAGGGGGACCCGCGTCGTACTTTCTTCTAAATCAATCACTTCTCCGTTTTCGTCTTAATTGATTTTTCTCGTCAATCTCAAAAACTCATTAAGACAGCAAGAGATCGATAAGAAATGTCATCACCACCCGGTCCTTCTTCATCACCGCGAAGAACTCCTGCTCCAGGAGGAGTCTCTTCGCCCCTTTTTTACTCCTCGTCGCCTGTTCGACCGTCGCCGTCGATGCGGCCTAGAGCAAAGTCAGTCACCAGTGATGAGGCAGACAATGATGATGATGATTCGGATGTTACACCTAAAGCAAGCATGCGTAGAGGCAGACTTGACGAAGTTTCTTCACCTCTAAGATATTCCTCCTCTCCTGCTCCGAGGTCAAGAAGAAGTAGCAGTCTTGGTCGCAGTAGTGTGGGACGATCAGCAAATCTACGATCAGAACTGTGAGTTTTCTCTTGTAACGGTTTATCTTGGATCAGAGTTACTGACTTTAAATAGGTCTGAGCAACTGAATGCTACTCCTCGCTCATCAAGGCGTCACCGTGGTGATATTCACTCGTCCGGCATTTACTCAACTCCTCTTCACCGTCCACACAACGGCGAAACTCCTCAGTCAGACCCAACTAACCCTTCATCGTCATCTAACGCAGCAACTTTCTCTGCTGGTGTAGATGGATCGGATGCAGCTGTTCCATACCGTGTTGTCTGGGGTACTAATGTTGCTCTTGCTGAATCTACTGCTCAATTCACAAGTTTCATTCAAGGATTCAGACGCAAATATCGTCTTGTTCAAGATGGGTTTCCTGTGCAGCCTGGTAAAGGAGAGGAGCTAGTATACTCTGATATGCTTCGTGATATGTACAATCTCGGAGTTGCTACACTCAACCTTGATGTGCAAGATTTACGATCATATCCTCCTACTCGTACTCTTTACTACAATTTGCTGCGCTACCCTCAAGAATTGATTCCTGTTATGGACCAAGCTATTAGAGATTGCGTCGTTGAAATGCTATCCAGCATGCATCTTTCACAAGCGCAAATCGCAGAACATGAAGCACGTATGGTATACAAAGTCCGTCCTTATAATCTGTTACCAGACGAAGGAGGAAACAAGGGACTCCGCGAACTTAATCCTGGCGATATTGATAAACTTGTTTCCGTCAAAGGACTTGTTTTACGCAGTACTCCTATCATACCTGATATGAAAGCTGCGTTTTTCAGATGTACTGTCTGCTCTCACATCCAGATCGTTGATGTTGATCGAGGAATGGTTGCCGAACCAACAAAATGTCCGAGATTAACTTGTCGCTCGAGAATGTCTATGCAGCTTATTCACAATCGTTGTGAGTATGCCGATAAGCAAGTTATCAAGTTGCAGGAGACACCGGATGTTGTACCAGATGGACAAACACCTCATTCTGTTGCTCTTTGTGTTTATGATGAACTCGTTGACGCAAGTAAAGCCGGAGATCGTGTCGAGATTACTGGAATTTTCCGATCAGTTCCTGTACGCGTCAATCCACGAATGCGTACAATCAAAAGTTTATTCAAAACATATGTCGATGTTCTTCATATCCAGAAAATTGATAAGAGAAGACTAGGACTTGATGTTTCTACATTATCACTTGAAGGAGAATTTGCCGAACAGACTCAGCAACAAAGTCAAAGCACTGAAGTTGAAGAAACTAGAAGAATAACACAAGATGATATTAATAATATCCGTGCTACTGCTCAACGAGAAGATCTGTACGAACTTTTATCACGATCTCTTGCACCGTCTATTTACGAAATGGACGACGTCAAAAAGGGAGTACTTCTTCAACTCTTTGGTGGAACTAATAAAACTTTTGAAAAAAGTGGATCTCCAAGATATCGAGGTGACATTAACGTTCTTCTCTGCGGTGATCCATCCACATCAAAGTCACAACTCCTACAATACGTTCACAAAATCGCACCAAGAGGTGTGTATACATCAGGAAAAGGTTCTTCAGCAGTCGGATTGACAGCATATGTAACGCGAGATCAAGATACAAAACAGCTTGTTCTTGAATCTGGAGCCCTGGTTTTGTCAGATGGAGGTATTTGCTGCATTGACGAATTTGATAAGATGTCTGATGCTACACGATCAGTTTTGCATGAAGTTATGGAACAACAGACTGTTTCCATTGCCAAAGCAGGAATTATCACAACATTGAATGCACGAACATCGATCCTGGCATCAGCGAATCCTATCGGATCAAAATATGATCCTAATCTTCCAGTTCCGCAGAATATTGACTTACCGCCAACTTTGTTGTCTCGATTTGATTTGGTGTATTTAATCCTCGACAAGGTAGACGAGCAGACTGACCGTCGATTAGCTAGACATTTAGCTGGTTTATATCTTGAAGATGCTCCAGAAACGGGATCTGTCGATGAAATTCTTCCAATTGAGTTTCTAACTATGTACATTTCGTATGCGAAACAACATACCAATCCAGTGATTTCATCTGATGCAAAGGATGAGCTTGTTAAAGCCTATGTCGACCTTCGTAAACTGGGAGAAGACGTCCGTGCAGCTGAGCGAAGAATTACCGCGACCACAAGACAACTTGAGAGTATGATTCGTCTTGCTGAAGCTCATGCGCGAATGAGACTCTCTGAAGAAGTCACTGTTGACGACGTTAAAGAAGCTGTACGATTGATTCGTTCAGCTATTAAGGAGTATGCTACCGATCCAGTTACCGGAAGAATTGACATGGATTTAATTCAAACTGGTACATCAGCAGCTCAACGACGAATGAGAACTGATCTCATGCGAGAAATAGTCAAAGCATTGGAAACATTATCTCGTGGTGGAAATGGAGTCAGATATTCTGATTTATTACGACATATGAATGAACAAGCGTCGGAGCATGTGGAGAATCTTGAGTTTGGTGATGCGATTAGAAGTTTAGAAACAGAGGGACAAATTAGTGTTACGGGTGAAGGCGCGCGGAAAATGATTAGGAGAATGGGAACTGTTTAATTTCATTAGTTTGTTTATGTTTATGACTCTTTATGTATTGCTAATGTTGAATCGTTAATAAATCCTTATAATACACAATTCCCCACCGAAAACGCCAACCTTGATCCAAAACACCCAAATCCCGATGCGCTGTATTTACGACTTTGACTTTTTCTTTTTCCCAAATTTCCAACTTGATGTACCACTACTACCTGAACCTACAGATTCCTTTCGAGTTTTGCCAGACTTCGTGCTGGATACACTACTACTCCTGGCATCGTCTTCCATACTCGAACCAATTGATTCTTCAATTCTGCCTGGCGTCACTAGTTTGACTCCCATGCTTGTCAATACATAATATGGTGCGTCGGCATTATTTCCATAAGGTGCTTTTCCTGTACTATGAACACGAGGAGGAGGATTGAGCATTTGCGACTCAGATGAGGAACGCGAGTTCCCAGTATCATTGGTTTTAACAGGTGAAAGCATTTCCGACTGTGCGCGAGTTCGTTTTCCGGACGAGAACAATGATCGAGTCTTCTTTTTACTGTGATGCTTCGGCGGACTACTTAAAGATGCAGTAGATGGAGATAGGGCAATAGAAACTAATGAAGTGTCTGTACTAGTTGAAGAGACGCTAAATTGCGGTGCAGATTTTCCGAAAAGTAATGGGGACATGTAACTGCTTCCTCGAGACTTGAACAGTGACAGCGACGACTTCTTCTTTCCTTCAGAAATTATTGATAATGCAGAAGTAGTAGAGTCGGAAACAATTTGCTCGATATCGAGGCTTCGTAAACTACTTGCGGTCGAATGTCCACTACTTCTCCGCTGGCCAGGTGATATGAGTGCAGCAGGAGAAACGTCACCTGAAGCAGCAGGAGGTGTTGTGACTGACAAACTTGCTCGACGCAAATCATTGAAATTAACAGAGCGGAAATGGACTTCTTCCAAAGTCGGCGGGACGCGTTTATTAGGATGAGCTGGCGGAAGAAATGCTGGAGAGGAAGCGAAAATCTGTTGATGCGGTTCTGATGCGAAAAGAAGTTCATGCGTTAATGCTTCGAGCTCTGTGTATGCTGTTGCAACCTCGATATCATCGTATGTATATGGAGTTTCGACATATGTCTGCTGGTTCGGTGTCGGTGGAGGTGTAGGCGGAAGCGGTATTGTTGGAGCCTTTGTCGGAGGAGGATTGATATATTTCCTGATAAGGTCTTCTGTGCATTTCTGTCTAAGCTGCTCGTCTATTTTTACTGTTTTAAAATCGATAGAGTCAGTGGACACTGGTCTGGCGCATATACTCGAGAGCTGAGCATCGGGTTGGGCAGCGACGTCAAAAAGCTTGACGAAGGTCGTCAGGAAGAGGTCGACATCAGTCACAGGTATGGCCGGTATGTCGTAGATAGAGAAGACCATATTAGTCCCTCAAAACAAAAACAGACAAACAAACAAAAACAGAAACGGCCGCACTACCGCGGCGTGAAGATGTGTTTGACGCAATGGCGGCGGGTGTTTTGCGATTCGCGATACGAAATGAAATGTGGAGAAGCTGGTCCGATGACCTAGCCCTAGTCTGGTTGTTTGTGCTTTGTGCTCCGTTAATTAACCTAAGCGAGCCACTTTCACGCCACGAGCCGCACCTTCTTCCGTACGCATTCGCGTTCGGCCTGCCTTCTCGTCTCGTGCTTCGAGGCGTATTTCGGCACTTATAGGTTATAATTAATTTATGCTTATCGGATGGTTAATTGATTTATTTATACAAGAAATAGGCGAGCATCAGTTTATCTTTTTGGCTTGACTTGTTTTTCTCTCAATTTCATTAGCACTAATCAGTATTTTTGGCTGCTTTAATTTCTTCACTAGTTTTTTTTACGTTCATTGATGATCTATGAGATTAGGGATCATGAGTGTGAGAAACACGAAAAAATGATAAACAGTATAGCAGTATCGAATGTAAAAAACCACAAGCGCTAAATTTAGGATCCGAATCAACTAAAGTATTTCTTGACAGTTAATATCAGAATGGTCGGACCCCAAACCCGATGGAAGTAGCAATAAGTGATGTCATGCGATCTAGCACTAATATATCTCACAATACTATGATTATAGTTACTTGCGTATGCTTAGTTAACGAGTAAAAGAGACAATGTACTACAAATGTAAATCTTCTTGAAGTAAGCTATATGACTCGGTGGTTTTCGTTGATAAGACTACCCTACACTCAGTGAATCGCTTGTGGAACGTCTCGCGTTATTCTCTTCTGAGACAAAAAAACCGGCTGAAAATTATAGTTAAGACAAACAAAAAAAGAAAAAAATAGATGAAGAGTGAAACAAAGAAGAGAGCCTCCTAATTAGACATGAAATAAAGTGCAAAGACCGAAGTAGAAAAACGTAAACCCTATTCACCTAACCCTATTTTCATAACCTCAGTTCTATACCCTAAACTGAACCCATCTCAATTTGGTCGGACGTTATTTTGATCAGATTAACTTACACACGTGTTTAAACTGCGTCGTTGCAAGAGAAGAGCAGGAGTGGCGAGAGCGAATAAGCAATGGTTCTTTTTGGAAAGCAAAAGAAAAGAGACTCTGCTGAAAAGAGGCCTCTCGGAAAAGATTCCGACGACGTCGAAGTGTACGCCGAACAAAGCGCAGACAGCGCAGACACTTCTCTGTCTTCAGCTTCATCTTCGTCAAATACCTATGCCGATGCTCGTCGCCAGACTGCTCGATACTCTATTGATAGAGTGAACAAGTCGCCTAAAGGTAGAAAAGAGTATCCACGGATCGGATATTTCCCTCCTCATTCGAATGTTGTTCGTGCAAGAATTCCGACTCCTCGCCAGTTGATCTCTGCTCAGGACCATGAAGATGACTTTCGTCTTGCAAAGGCCCGCTTTGATGGATTTGCAAAAAAACGGGAGAGAAAGACAAAATGGCGGAAACGTTTTATTAGAAATAGTGCGTTCAGATTACCGTCGGTTTCATTTCTATCGTCGTCTTCCTTGCATTTGGGCGGCACTCTCATAGAAAGAATAGCCAAAGAAGAGCAGCAAGATTCTTCAAAGGCCGATGATACTGTTTTGAAAGTTACTGCAGTAGAAGAACTGCCGCCACCAAAGGCAAGAATCGAAGCCGGGTCAGCAGGTAAAACGGAGCCTATCATACAACCGACTTCCACAAAATCGAAGTCAAAAGCTCATGATGAAGACGAGGAAGAATATGAAGATGAATTTGATACCGAAGAGGCTATTGCTCGTGTTACTCGAGTTATTGAAGATTCCGTAGCGGAAATCGACGCACGCGAGGCGGCAGCGGCGGCCACAGCAGCAGCTGCCCTTTCGCCCGTGAATGAAGAAGGTCCAGGTTTATGGCGTCGTCTGTCGCAGCGAAGTCAGCGTCATCAAGTTACTCGTGATTTGGAGCGGGTTGAAGAACAAGAGTCTATAAAATCACCTCCTACTTTACATCTTCCTAGTCCTACAATGATTACTACGTCAAATCGTACTGGTGAGTTTGTTGCGATACCCTATGCGGATGCTGGTGAGGGGGATAATACGCAAGTTATAGAAAATGGCACAACAAGAAGCAAACTTGTACCATTTAGTCCTATTAATGGAAACTCCATTACGGAAGAAGATTATAACTGTAACGTACCTCTTGCATTGAAAGAAACTAAGAAAAAAGGACTGCTCAGAAGAGCTGCTGAATCATTGCGAAGACGCAAAGAAAAGAAAAGAAACTCTGTCAATGATTCTGTGCCAAATATGATTGAAAATACCCAGAATTCTGTTACTGAAATTGCTGTTACAACTGAGTCTGCTGCTGTCAATTCTCCGGCTATTAGAAACAAAAAAGAAAAGAAACGTGGACACAACACAATTGTGTCGAGGGTGCGTACGAGAATTCATAGTTATCGAGCATCACTTTCAGCACTTTCATTTTCTAAACATCGACGAATTCCCGATTATGAATATCGTGACGGTATTCGTGAAATGAGTCGAATGACGGAGTCGATTATAAACGAGTCGCGAGCTTCTTCCTGTACTGAAAATACCCATACCAGTCGTCGACGTTCAAAGCAGAAAAGTATGCTTATTGACTCTGATGACGAAACTGAGAACAAAAAGTTGGTTTTTGATACCTCGAAAATGGAAGAAGCAGATTGGGTACTGGTGTCACCGGGAACTCAGTCTACATGTGTAAACACCCCTAAATCACCACCTAGTGCTCGTTCAGGAAGACTGCCTATTAGTTCTGTACATTCTTCAAAGTTGCATTCGTCTGTGGCTCACTCACCAGCAAGCACTGTTCGATTCAGCGACGTTGTTCAAGTGCGATCTGCCACCGATACAAATCCTGCTGGTGACAGATTCCTCCCGATTGAGACACCGATTAGTGCTCGTGCGCCTTTAACTATCGCGGAACCTTCAAATATCCCTTCATCGCCAATTTTGAACCCATTCTCACCAGGATCAATTATCTCTTCAGCATCCCCGTTATCAAGTCCACGCACGAATTCACGTGTTGCTAATGTTATTTTTGCTGCTACAGCTGGATTAGAGTGAAATTTTTACTGTTGAATGTTTTTGTCCTACTATGGACTTTATTTGTATTTTTAGATTACCTTTTTTTGTTGTGGTGGTGGAGTAATAAAAACACCACGTCGTTTGTACTAAATGTTGTTGGCGAGTAGACTGCGCTGATATTAATTTGACGTATTGCGATTATATTGAATTAAGTTGTTCAGATAGATTAAACATACATATTTCATAAGCTATGACTTGAACCTACGACAGAATTGACTCCTGATCTGCTAGTTGTAAATCTGAACTGAAGTTCAGCGGTTTAAGGAACACTTTATTTAGCAAGGAACAAAGTTTGAAGATTCTGCGGCTCAGCTCTAACTACGCATCGTGCCTATATTCTTCTCAACTCAGATCTTTGATCCAGCAACATTTATCAAAGAAAAAAAGATCACACAATGGCTTCAGTAGCGCGTAAAAGACACGGTGGCAACGACGACTCACGATCTCACAAACGGCATTCTCGCGGAAAACCCAATTATCAACAGCATCAGCAGCAACAATCAAGTTCACAAGCAGATACTACAGACATTAATACAATAATATCCGAAGACGAGATTCAAATTCGAAGTCTTCTATCGTCACGAGAAGCCGCGAATTTGATTGGGAAAAAAGGAGCTACGGTGGCTCGATTGAGAAATGAGTTTGGTGTTTGGGTTAATGTTAGTGAAAATGCGCGTGGTGTCGCTGAGAGGATTGTTACTGTTCGTGGACATACCGAACAGGTTCCAAAGGTAGAGTCTGAATTGTACTTTATTCTTGATGGGTTTGAAATGGTATTAACGAGTAGGTTAGGCTTTTGGAAAGATGGTACAGTTGACCCGTGAGAAAAATCAAGATCAAGCAGAAGATCCGTCAGCGCATTATTCGCTAAGGCTTATAACACCACAACAGGCATTCAACGTAATTTTCGGATCTCGATCAAATACTCAGTTTGGAATTCGTCAAATTGAACAAGAAACAGGTGCTAAAATATCTACTTCGCTATCACTCCTTCCACTCTCAGCTGAGCGAACAGTTCTCATTCGTGGTAGTCCCAGTGTAATTGAGCAAGTAGTTCGAGAAATCACAAATCGTCTGGATTCTCAAAAAGATCGGCTTTCACCTGCTCATGTTACTTATTTTACTCAAAAACCTGTGGCTGGTGTATACGCACGTCCTGCTCACTGGAGACTTGCCGTGGAGAAGGGTGTTGCAACTCCATTTAACCCTTATGGTGTCGCACCTACCGGATTCTCTGCCGCTGACTACGCTGTTGCTACCGGATCTCCTCTAGTTCTTCAAGCTGCTGGAAATAATGCATCATCCGGCGCATCAGCTGCTGGAACTACTGCTACAGCAGGTGCTGGTGCAGCTACAGAAACTGAAATATCAGCTTCAGCTACTCGCGCTCAACCTGTTCCATCAGTGCAACCAGCACAGTCAGTTCAAAGTGCTCAACAACAAGCACAGCACGCGCTTCCTGGTCAGCCACTTACTCAACAAATCTTTATTCCGAATGATATGGTCGGCGCTATTATTGGTAAAGGTGGTTCAAAGATCAATGAGATTCGACAATTATCTGGCTCTTCAATCAAGATTAACGAACCTCAAGATAATAGCAACGAACGGTTGGTTACAATCACTGGCACAACAGAATGTAACCAAATGGCTTTATATCTCTTGTACTCGCGACTCGAAAATGAAAAGCATCGTTGAGCAATGCTTTGTCTACAACAAAATCAAGTGTCTTGTATATTATTGTCTGCTTCAATGTATTATAACTTATATGCATCCCATTACCGTATCTTTACAAAACCAACTTTATCAAAACACAACGTAAAATGACCTTCCCACTCTTCCCTGTTTAGTCATCCTTTGCAATAATAATCTGCTTTTCTGACTTTTGATTCTTGCTAGCGGCCGCTGCGGCTGCGGCTGCTGCCGCCTCTTCTTTTGCTTTCTTTTCTGCGTCTTTTCGTGCTTGCTCGATTTCAATCGCAACCTGCTTCGCTGCTCGTACCTCAGCAGCTTTGACTGAATCTAAAAAGTACTCTGGACTATTATACATCTCCAATGGATCTTTTTCTTTTCCTGCTTCTTGCAATGGTGACTCTCCGCTCGTGCTAGCAAGTTCTTTCTGTTTCGCTGCTTCCATTTCAGCCTTTGCGATGGCGGCGGCTTCCGCCATTCTATCGTCATCTTTATTACTCTCCTTTGCCTTCTCTGCAAGTTCTTTCTCTTTCCTTAGTCGAGCCTGAATCATTTCGCTCATGTAACGCATATCGTCCACACTAGGTTCGTACATATGCCAAACAACGTAATGAGGAAGTCCGACAACCGATAATCCCATTCGTTTACACATCTTTCCGAATCCTTCTGTCTCGGCATGCTTCTCGAATGAAAATGCGGGGAAATGAGCACCGCTACGGAAAACTTTTGCTTTGGCCAAAATCGAAACTCCACCAACTCCGTCAATTTCCATTTCGAAATCGGGGTCACCGTAGGGATCACGTAAATAGGCCAAATGTGGACGCCATGTAGCAAATTCAGCGTAACCTAAAAATTAGCAAAATTCTCCAAAACGCATATTTCAAATTAAACATTTAAGCATACCTTCAACAATAACAGCATCATCACCTAATGTCTGTGCAAGCTGTAGAGCGGTTTCACTTTCTTGCCATGAGTTCAAATCATAAGGCTGCTCACCGCCGAGCCAGTCGGGCAATGGTCGCCAAATATCTAAATTATTAGTCTAAATTCGTGCACGCAAAATAGCAAAACATACTTGGAACGATGACGTCCTTGTTATGCCGCATAAGGTCTTCAATAATTGTCGCTGGAGCGATTTCGACATCCACATCTCGCCAATAGACCCAACTATGCTCTGGTCTCAGCGATGCGGTCAAAAGCCAATTACGAGCTCTCGCCATCAATTTCCGGCGTGGTCCTTGAGCCTCGAAACCATGTCTGTCCGAGAATCCCTGTCCAACAACTTGACCGAAGTCCTTCTCGTAGATATCAATTTTTCCGAATCGCATGTATGGGTCTTTGTCGTTTTGTGTGCGCTCGAGAAGAGTGTTTAGCAGTAGAAGAGTCTCATCTTTCGAATCGGAGACCAAAAAAGCCATATCGATGAGTGAATGCGGATAGGTGAGATTTCGTAAATGCGAGAAGAACAGAGGCAGATGAGGAGCCGCGTCACGCAGCGGAACACACATCAGCACGCGCTCCTCTCGCTCCCAGCCACGTCCGGAGCCTTGCGAACGAGCAAGGTCGTAGTGGTGCACAGTAGCAATTAGCGGGTCATCTCGGAAGATCGCTGTTGAGAGCGACGCGCCCGCGAGACCGGATATTGTTGGCAGGAAAAACAGACAGGCCGCAGCGAGAACACAGGCGAGCAGAAGGATTCTCGGAGCGGGCAGCCGTCGCAGAAGCTGTGATTTACTCCGTGCCTGGAACCTGCTTGAGTCTTAGCAACTTACTTCTTCTTACACACACACACAGCACAAAACCAGTGCCAGAACGAGGACAAACTGACCTGTGGGGCGAGATTATGAAGGGCTGCGCGGGATGAAACGACGAGCCATTCATCGTGAGCGCGCTCGTCCGGCTTTACAGGAAAAAGAGAAAAGAAAAACAATGCAAAGGCAAAACAAACCTATCTCGCACGCAAGTCCAGCTGAAACCCACGCGCCGAGCTACGTTTTTAAAAGTAAACACTTCGCCGGGTTCTCCTAGCTCCAAAACAAGTGAAAACCCACTTTTTTGCCATGTTTCCATTTTTGGATCACCATCTTTCCAGAAAAGTTTGTTCCCGTTTTCCTTTTCTCTGAGCCGCACAGCGCCACTTGTTGCTCGGTGTTCCTCGTCTTCGTCTGGTTAATCGCGAGCTTTCGATTTGCCGCCTGATCTTTAGCTTAGTGTGATCATTAAAGCATGCTGCAGTGCTTTGCGGAATGGTATTTGACAGTAAAGTAAATTTATTAGTTGCTTTTGCTATTCAGACTCTTGACTTGGCCGGCATTAACCAAATCCGTACGAATCACCGTAAATAGAATTAGCTCTAATGCACTAACCGCATTCAGCTTCTTACTCGCCATCAAAACATGTTCGAATCTTTCATCTTGCATCAGCTGTCTAAATGAAAGCTGTCTAAATGAGAGCCGTTTGCTTGATAACTTTTTCAGACAAAATTGTTTTCACATTCTACAATTATAACACATAGATACTCTAACATATACAGCAAGATGTTATCTCACTAACTTCAAAAATTTATTCATTTGCCTATTTTGAGAAAAACAGAAGGTTTTTTTGATTTGCCAGGTCAGGACTGCTATCTCCAGTAGAGGCTTCATCTGCTTGATAAAAGTGACAGCAAGTGTTTTATATCATAAGGCAAGAAACATTTGATCAAACCCAAGCAACATTGAATGTCAACAAATTTCTGGACGCTCTACTTCATGAAAATATTCGTCATTGACATAAATTTTTCTGCTACTTAGTTTAAGCCATCACTCAAAAACCGATTTGTCAAGTAGATTTACTGGAAAATAGAATTTTATCACAAGATGGTGTAAAAGAGCAAGCGATTTTTATTGTGAGCGTAAAATGATCTTGAACACTGTTAATTCATAATGCTTTTAAAGTATCTGCTTGTATACGTGTGACGCTTACTATTCATCTCACAGCAAAACTCATAACACTATGGAACTGACTCGTTAGAAACAGCAAACTGTGTAGTTGTTAACTTTGGGGTCGTGGCCACAGTTTTCAATTATCATTCTAGGTTTTTGAGTTTATCCGGTAATTTGATAAAGTATTCAAATTCAAATCAAACATCAGGTAATAGCATTTCAATCCTTGATAGCTAACAGTATCAAGCTTCTCGGTAACTAGCATTGCCATGAAATGCCAAGAGACAAGATTTAAGCACAATTCACCAATTTTGTTGTGCAATTGAGTATACTATAGGCTTTTTATCAGCTACTTCGTCAATCGAGGTATTTATTGATTGAATCTGGTGTGTCATGACTCATGACTATTGTCGAGGGTGAGAGCAACAAAACACCAATTCATCTGATCTCAGATATTTCAGGTGTATTGAGAATGCACCTCAAAAAGGCATCTTGAGACATTTCATGATTATACACGCAAATAGTATTATTCATTAATCGATCCTCATTTTGGTTCTGTAATATGCGGCAGTTATGGGGGACAGAACGATTTGAGAATTAAGTTTGCCCTAAGAGTCATCCATCGTGAGTCCAGCCTGATAAATAAAAGTGAACACTTGACAGACCTTATTAAAAAAATTAGATAGTATGCAATATTTAGCATTGCCATTGCAAATGCGAAAGCAAGAAATCTGGGAAGATTCAATCATGACTAAAACTTTAAATTGATCTTATTCGTCAGATAAGAGCGATTGCTGGTTTAGCCGAAAAGGCGGAGCGCACGCGCCATAAACTTATCTTCAAACAATAGTCGATGTCGCTTTAACAACTTTGTCCCTGCCATTAAGTATTAAAATAAAAAATTAAAAATTTAAACCTAAACAAAGTTTTGTTGAATTCATTAAGTGAAATATCTACAAGAATCGCCACATTTGTTGAATGAAGTATCAAAATGACTTGAGTTGCGGGAAAAATAAGCGTGGCATCAAAGCGCGATTGTGCATGCACGAGCACCAAGAAGAAATGAGCTCTTGTCGCCTTGCAGCTTTACCCACAACAAGGGCAAAACAGATTGGAAAAGTCTCAAAGTTGGGTTAGAGTCTAGAGTGCTAGTTTACTGACGTCTGATAAGGTTACTTTCTGACCCTTAAAAAGTTCTTATCGGGTACTTATCACTGACATGACTCGTAATCTTATTTTGGGCATTTGAAAGATGGCGAGAATAAAGAGGCATGATCTGGCCTACTGGCATTTGATCCTTAGTTGATAGCTTTTGTTGCAACTATGGAAAAACTTGAAGAGTATAAAGTCTCAACAACCGCCATCAGCCAAGAGTCGCCAGTACAGAAAACAAAATGGCAAAAACTTTGTGAAGGCGTACAATGGTACCGCCCAGGAACTACGCGAGCCGAGAAAATCTTGTTATTCAAATTGGACTGCGCAATCTTGGTATTTGGATGTCTCTCTTCATTTACAAAAACGTTGGACAATAATTCCTTGACAAATGCCTATGTTTCGTACGTGTTTTTAATTATTGGCATTTATTCAATAAACTAATTATTTTTAGTGGCATGAAAGAAGATTTAGGTCTTGGAGGCAATGATCTTAATTACTTAACTGCAGTTTACTATGCGTCGTACTTATCATTTATGATTCCTGCAAGTTTCATGCTTACTCGTCTTCCAATTCAGCGCGTTCTACCCACTATGGAAATATTATGGGGCGTAAGCACATTCGGTTGCGCATGGGTACATAATTTGAATCAGCTGTACGTTTGCAGATTTTTTTTGGGTGGCTGTGAAACTGTCGCATTCACTGGACTGATTTATGTGATTGGCTCATGGTATATGAGAGAAGAAATGGGTGTTCGTATGGCTTTGTTTCAAATTAGTAGTCCCTTAGGAGGAAGTAAGTTGTCCTGCACCAAGTTTTTCTCTTAGCTAACAAAACAGTGGTGGCCGGTTACTTGCAAACAGCAACGTACACCAATCTCGATGGCCGCAGTGGCCTTGAAGGCTGGCGCTGGCTTTTTGTTGTGTGTTTTGCAATTACTGTACCATGTGCCGCTATCGGATACATATTTTTCCCCAATGCACCAAATAACACCCGACCTAGTTGGTGGTTATCTCAAGAAGAGATCGACTTGGCAAATTCACGACTCAAAAATGAAGGAATTAGAACTATTGAGAAAAAAGTTAACGTGAAAGAATTATTGCGTGTGCTACGTGATTGGCCTTGGTATTGCTTTGTCTTTGCATGGTGCTTATTTGATCAGAATCAGTATTTTGGTGGTACTCCCTTTTCGCTTTATCTCAAAAACACTGATTCTAAAAAATATACAATCGCTCAAATTAACAATTACCCAACAATTACAAAAGCAGTCACTATCGTGAGTACTCTTATTGGAGGGTACTATTCTGATAAAACTGGTGACCGATTTGGCCCATGTTTGTTCGCTACAGTGATGAGTGCTATCAGTGCTGCAATTTTATTAGCATATAATGTTGGAGAGAGTGGCCGTCTGTACGCGTTCTATGCCAGTGGTCTAGCAGCTTCAATGAACTCATTCTTAATGTCTTGGGCTTCAGACGTTGCTAAAAGTGATCCAGAAGCACGTTCGCTAATTACTGCTTCAATGAACTGTATTGGACAGGTTTTCTTAGCTTGGGTTCCTATTTTCACGTTTCCTACAAATGAAGCCCCACGGTTTAAGAAAGGATTCGAATTTAGCATGGCTACAACTACTGCACATGTGGTTCTTGTTACGTTAATTTTCTTTCTTGCTCGCCGTGACTCTAGAAAGAAAAATGCTTTACTAAGAAATGATAGCGATGCGGAGTTTCAGGTTGAGCTTTAAATTTAGTGTACGTTTTTTTGATAGTTTTAGTTCGGATTTTTGGTCTTGGAATTTTTGTTTTTGTGATGGTATTTTGGGTAAGACAGTTTATGTAGAGAGCAAGAAATGAATTTCAAAATTTAGCAGTCATACATTGATGCAAATGTTTTTATGTTAAATAAAGAAAATCTCAAATAAGTGAAACATGATTAGGTCCAAAAGATAAGGCCTGGTAATTAACAGTATATCTCATTAACACGGAAGATGCACCCCGAAATGCCAATTTGTGCAGAATAAAGCTGATTAAATTTCGAAATTAATCAAGCTTCCTAATAATCCATTTCTCGTTCTGAAAGAAATGTTATTCTTGCGAGTTCCTGCATTGTCGAATTCAGTACACGTTCCGCAGCTAAATCCTGTATAATTCTGCCAAAAAATCTCATATCATTTGACTGTAATGCAATACATTCGTCTGCCGCTTTTTTGTACACACGCACCACAAGTTTAGTAATTGCAATTAGCTTGTTCTCGTGAGCTTCGTAGTCTATTTCACTGAAGGGCATATCAAGCGTTGGCTGTATATATATCTCGAGCGCCGTCCCTCCGGCTATCCATTGGATCGCAGAATGCGCAAAAGGAGTTTTGCGCTCGATGTCTTTGTATTCAGGTAAATCAAACTCTTTTAAATGCGGAGGATGTATTTCTGAACTTGGCTGTATCAACCAGGAGGAAGTCTCGTGTTCGCAGGATAATGTGTCAGGAAATGTGATACGGATTGTTATTGTTTGCAACCATTGTGATTTGTGAGGAAATCGATATGTGAATATACATGGCAAACGTTCTTTAAAACTAGTCAACTCTAGCTGAAATTGAACTTTGTTTTTGGTTGCTTTATCAGGATGCAATAGACAATGACACATAGCTGGAGCTTTTTGAAAAAACGAATCGACTATGATTGAGGATAGATAGATCTAGTCAAAATGTGTGCAATATTTCAATAGTAAACCAAAAAGAAAAGCGGAGAAAAGAAAGCAGGCCGCCTTTTTATAATTTCAAGTTCCACGCTCCTTGTTCAGCTGGAACACACTGCTTGCTCATGTGCAGCAAAGCCACAGGTGTTTTAGTCCTTGTTAGCAAAACGCCACAATTTTTATGTTACGGTTTTCGCTAATATTAAAACGTCACAATCACCGAAACCTTAAAAACTATGATTCTCGCTAATTTTACACAAGGAACATCACAAAAGGTATATACAAAATCAAAAGACAAAATATATAGTGAATATGTAAGTGATTTTTTTGCGTAAATATTTTGTCTTATTCACGCTATTCAGTTGATGTTTAAAAGTTTCTTGTGATTATGCATTCCAAACCCTAATTTTGACAGGCATCGTTTAGACAGTTCATCTGCTTTTAATTGCGGTAACTACTGTACTAATATAAAACGTCAGATTTAAACAGTTGAGTTACCCTCAATTTAAGTGAATGGTCAACTGAGTTTGTTGCCCGACATCAAGAGCTCCAAATTTAAATGGATTAAAAGTAAAATTACCAAAAAACTGGATGTAGGTATCTTAGACTTATCTTTGAGTGGTGCGACCTGGTTTTGCGGACAAAACCTGAGTACAGCATATAAATAACTTAGATGAACGATCTTTCTCATTTATAATGGATGATGTAGACTGTAAGATGGACGGAATACTTCAAAGATACAACGCGCGCGGCTGTTGGCAGTAGATGGTCATTTATAAATGCATCAATTTTAAGCCTATCTCCGAGTGGTTTTGACTCGGGTTTGCGGACAAAATTTGGGTACGGCTCACTAGATGAAGACATGAACTACAAAGAAGCTTCAGAAACAAAATAAGATAGATTAACAATAAAACTTAATCGAATCTTGTGCTTTCAGACTTTTAAATCAATCTCTAACAATAATGTATAGAGTTGATGATGTAGTAGATCAATTGACAAAAGCAACTGATCTAGCATTTGTCTGAAAGGTTCGTTTAGAAGCGCCATCAAGCTGCCAGCAAGCACCATACGGCTAAAACAAGACTCCTACAGCTTAAATAACACTAAATAAACAAGATAGAGTAAGTATGATCAGAGAAAAAAAAGGATATAGAACGAAACATTTTGAAAATCGACGGGATGATGGTTCATCAGGAGGTGGTCAGGCAGGTTCAAGGCGCTGCCGCAGATGTGACAACCCTGGAAATATAATCAGAGCCTAGCTACCGTATGCAATACAGTCAGATTTATTAGACTGTAGTATATGTCTTGTAAATTAGGGAGTTTATAGTGTCGAAAATAGAGATAGTTATTACAGTGGCATTGGGAAGTGCGACGCTCGCTGACATGCGACGCTCACCCTACACTCACCCTACACTCACGTTAGATGCTTTGTAGATTTCATATTTCTTAGCATATAAAACATTAATTTAACAGCAATAATCAATAAATGCATCAGCGGACGTTTAAATTTCACACAATTAACAAAACCACATCTTTTGGTTGCTCCTTTACCTCTGTAACTTTAACCTGTAAAGTTAACTAACTGCAGAACAACATACAAACTAAAGTACACCAGATACTAAAAAGTTAATTATTTGAACAAAAAAACAGTAATTAGATACTGTGAGTTATACAGTAGACTGCCTATATTATATTTGATTCAAAATTTAACTAGTCTCTCATGTAGTACTGTCCTTCTGTTGGAGCCAATAGATAGTGAAGAGATTTCATTGCTAACTCCAACATTCTAAAGCATACTTCTCTAATTTCTCTTTCAGCTTTGTCCCATAGTTCACTGTATTGAGTGACTCCTGAAAAGATATAAAAGCTCTAGTTCTTGATCAATCATATGTAGAATTTCAGAGCCATCTTTTTATATTGTATCTATTATCTTTTTCAGAAAATTAGTAACTTTAAACTCATATTGTGTGATAATTTTAAAATTGTCTTCGTAAATTATTTTTTTAACTGTATTGAGTTAATGCTATAAGAATTACTCCTTCAGCATAAGCTTTTCTCCCTTTTGCATGAAATGTTGACCAGTCTCTCTAAGAAATATACCCGGGCAAGACCTCCAGGTATAAAATTTAGAGGTAAAAAACACAAATATATTACTAAGAGAGAAGATTGTATATAGTTACGCGATTGTGTAACGTAACCTGCCAAGCATATAACTTAGTAACAATACTAAAATGACAGTATAGATGAAATTTTAATAAGTGAATAAGGAGATCTGACTTATTTTTTAATTTCTCAGAGCTTTTTTCAACAACTTAACTGCTCTTAGTTTATTGTTATGTCCAGTCGATAGTGATTGTCGTAGAAATTTATTGCGTATTCATTAAACTACATCTAAATAGCGACTTAAGCACCCATAGCAGATGTTTCTTTGGTATAAGAATTCTTTTGCTCGAAGTAAACATCTTAGAAAAGACCAAAAAATATAGGATAGAGAAGATTGGATAGAAATGATGTAGCACAAATGCTTGGAAAGTTTATTGTCTATAGTAATACATCCATGCTAATACATTTTTGAACCTCTCGCAATGCAACCTGATAGCTTGATAACAATCCACAGTTCATATGAACAGAATTTAATGTATTTTAGTAAACTTACAAAACGCAACCTTATTCTTAAATGCCATAAAACAATAATTGTATAAAGAGATAACCTTGGTAACCCGTCAAAACCATAAACTAATAAAAACTGCCATTCTTGCCCGTTACTTATTTGACGTACTCGTGTATCTTGCTAAACTCATGTTTTCTTTAACCCTTTTTTTTAAATTTTTCTTTCGTTGCTTGTTGAGTGAGTTATGCTAGTGACCACCAGGAATGTCTAGAATATGTTAAGATATAACATATTTTAGATTATGATAGACTTTATGTCGGAAAAGCATGTGTGTAATAAACCTTCTTGTATTAACTGATGTTGTTTATTAATGAGATAGAAGATGGTTTATATAAAAAAGGATATAGTAGTCATTAATAAAGTAACAATTAAATTATCTATATAAAAGAAGGCTACAGCTACGAACATACTGCTCCAATTACGACATTAATGTTTAATGATTTTTAATATCTGTCGCACTCGTCAGCTAATGCATCATCTCTACATCTTTATTAACTGACTTTTGCCTATTGCTTGTAAACAATTTTATCTACCTTTACTTCCAGCTAGATTGACAATGTGTTTATTATGGAATAGTTTGTAGTTGTCTATTTCTTTCATTGCTATTTGCAAGCTCTCGGCTCCAAAGGGACATCTGATCTTCTTGACTGCAAATAATTCACCATTTTGTGCTTGTATTAAGTAAACATATAAAAATCCACCCTATCAGAGAACAATTAATGCACGTAAAACATATCAGATATAACGTAAACTAACCTCTCCTAGTAGTCTTTGATTTTTGTAACTGCGATTGTTTATCCACAGAGATGGGGATGGGAAGCAACTAATGCACGACGTAAATGTATACGCAAAATCCAAACATAAGCGGTAAAAGTAGACATTTCAAATTAAATATTGGCAATCCTCTGAAACAGCAATCAATTTCCTAATTAGTCGAAGGCTGAATGTAATTGTGTTCAATGCATGAGGAATGCCCAAATCAATGCTGGTGTGCCGCCAATATTACGGCGTAACGCGTACAGTGAAAGTCTATAGTTTTAGGGTTTTAACGGAATTTACAATTCTCTAAAAAGATGCTGTTTCTACAGTCGAATTCGCAAGCAAAAGTGGCAATATATTTCAAAAAGCTATAACTTGCTTGTGCTTCAGTTCCTACCCAAACCAGTTTATTTACAAATACAAAATTACCCAGTAGTCATACAACAAAATCGTAGTCAATCTCCACTCTACTCCGCAATAACTCTCTCTCAATCCTATCCTCTGCGAAATCTGGAAAGGTCAGCATTCGCAGGAGGAGCATGAGGAATTGGGGTGTTAT
>JAJLXV010000126.1:0-44102 GCA_030571435.1 Myxozyma mucilagina | reverse complement strand
TGAATTCCAGTTTGACATTAATTAAAGTTTTCAATTATATGAGGGTAAGGGTTAAATGAAGCTATATGGATATCCATATAGCAATATAGCTATATCGATATAGCCATATAAGAATTTGGAGAAAACCCTAAGCCTTATATCGATATAGCAGCCAATTTTATCCTGCTATATCGATATACCCATGTCTGGCTGCATCCACATCTTCATTCTGACGATATAAATGGTGGGTCAATACAGCCTCACCAATCTGCACAAGACTGCTCTCAACATCCTCACCAACCCGATTTAAAGATTCTGCGATACTCTTCAATTCTCTGATTGGCTAGATGCTCGCAATTATTGCAATGAACTCTCAATTCCGGCAATCAATGCTCTATACAAGTACTCCTCTTCATTGTAAGCTTCAAGAGCCTTTAGTAAACAGTTCCTGATCATTTCAGCTCTAATTCCACTAGTCCAAGCTTCTATGCCCCGTCGAATTGCTTGCAACAATGTAATAATATTCAATGGATCAAATTCCCGATTTGCTGCTTTGGACCTGTACCCATGAGGTACTAACCCCTACTAAATATTTATGCAAGCAAATTTGTATGAAGAGAGACCATGAGTTTAGCAACTGTTCTGTTTGCAAAGAGGACCTTGCTTACTTTAATATAATTTTAATTCTGGCACAAAAAATTCCTGCCCATGACCAGTTCTGCTTTTGCAACATCCTGCTTTTAGTAAGGTTATACTGTATACTGTTCTCAGAGGGACCTAAAAAAAAGAAAAATCATACAGGGGCTAAATCTCTTTTGTGAAAGATGGCTTCGGTAGAGGCTTCCGTCAAGAACTAGCAATGTGGCTTATTCTTGGTCAGTTGTTTTACAAAACGCACTTATCAAATCATCAAAAAGCGTAAGTCTTTAGGATAATTGATTCGATGGCAAATATTGGTGGTGAAAGTTTATCTACAGAAACTGGTTTTATCATTGCTTTTGTTCGCTCCGAAATTCTGTTGACTAGATTTCTATCAGGTTAACTTAAATAATGGTATTTAGCACATCGAGAAGCTACAGAAGCAGTATGACAGCAGCGAAACCTGGACACAAACAGTTATCGTTAAGAAATATGCGGCGCTACTTTATCAAGCCCGACCAACAATTTTTTTTTCCCAGGAATCAATTCCGAAAAAAACACTCGACTCTGTTCACAATTTAACTTACACTGAAATAACAAAACATGACTGCCTTCAACAGAACCGCAACATATGTTTTGCCAAAGTTGCTGAAAAGGTCGCCGATATCGGGGGCTGTACCCTATATGAGCTCGCGGCCGATGAACGAGGTTACACGCCTCCGGCAGCAGGGCTTTTACAATGACTGGCCCTCAACATTAATTGTTCCTACCCGAATTTCCCGGTCTTTCTCTTCATCCACTACCGTCAAAATGCCTTCTACTGATCCCGCTCTTACTATTGTAAGTAAATTTCCGTTTGTGGATTGCTTTTTAATATTTCATTGATTTGCAATTGCTTCATTTGCAGCATTATTTTGATGTGCGAGGAAACTAATTTTGTGATTTGCAGGTCTCCACCAACTCCTCGGCCGCTCCCCGTGCGCCTTACTCCCAGGCTGTCAAGGTCAATGGTTTGTTGCACAATGCAGAATGATTATGTTTACGAGTTGGTTTAATTATGTAACAAATATACAGATTTCCTCCACTGCTCTGGTCAGATCCCCATGACTCCCGAGGGTGTTCTTCTCACTGAAATTCAGCCTGCTGCTGTAAGTTGACAATCCGAGATTTTATTGAAGAATGCATTTTGGCTGACGAAGGCATTGTAGCTTCAATGCTTGAACAACCTCAAGGCTGTTGTTGAGGCTGGTGGATCTTCCGTTGGCAAGATCTTCAAGGGTAAACTTTTGATCTCTTTCTTGGATATATGTTGTTGCTAATCTAACAATAGTCAACATCTACCTTACTGACATGGAGCAATTTGCTCCCGTCAACGAGGTTTACGTTCAGGTACGTTTTGGCAATTAAAGATCAAATATCTGGTTGATATGGCTAACTTTGAATCCTGTATAGTTCTTTGGTGAGCACAGACCCGCTAGAACCTGCATTGCTATCAAGCAGCTTCCTTTGGGCGCTATCGTAAGTTTCGTCCTATCGAGTTGTGTGAAGTTGTTCTAATTACTGTTATAGATCGAGATTGAGTGCATTGCTCTCGTCTAAATTGAGCGTGACTTAAAGCTCGTACAGCATTTATATAGTTTAAGCAAAAACCTAGGAATTTCTGCATAATCCATTTGTAAGTTACAACTTAGCAAGTAGAATTTAGAAAATAGCCAAAACCAACTCCATTTAGCAACAATATACGATAAACAAGTGACTATAGTACACAAGACATAACAAGTGAAGATGCAACCCAAATCCATAAATACCTCAACCCTCGAACATTATTCTTCAATCTCGCAGAGCATGCTGAAATCATGTTGACCGACGAGTAGGACTTCTACTTCGTCCTTGTCTACCGGATCCACGTAACTTTCTTTCTGGAGGTGGTCTAACGAAACAGAAATCGGCATCTAGTTCACGACCAAGAAGATCAGCTCCGCGAGCTCCAGCAACTGCCTTTTCAGCCTCGGATGCCTCTTCGTACTCTATTAATGCATATCCCTAAATCGAAAAAAAATGAGACACATTGACGTGGTAGACAAGATGTAAATCATATTATACCTTAACGTAGCCAGTGCGACGATCCAAATTTAAATGAAGGTTACGAATTGTTCCAAATTCAGAAAAAAAATCATTGATATCCTCCTCAGTAGCTTCTTCGTGAACATTTGTTACAACAATAATCCAGCCCTCGATTGCTATACCGCATTAGATCAATACTGATTCTGATATGTAATTAGTTGAAACATACAACGAACAGCGGTCGCGTCGAATTGAGCTTTGGGGGGTTCTAAGCCAAGTTAATATGACACAAGTGTTATTAGAGCAAAATATAATACATACTTATTTCCCTATTAAATTCATCAATCTCCATAGCATCAGCCATTGTGATTATTGGAGCTGGTTAACTACTTTTAACGCTGTCTTGATTTCCACGCATCATACTTGCTCTGCTAAAGTTGTACGGGTACCTGACTTGTGTACTCACATATACGCTTCTCTAAGAATATTAAGTACCAGCACAAACAGCTCTTGAGGGGCTTGTGTAACTAATAGGGCACAACCCTACAAATTAAAGTAGCCGCACAAAGTCACAGTCACGCGGTGTAGTGTACAACAGTTGCGCAGTTTTGGCAGATATGCTTGGGAGAATGCGCGCAGGGCGGTACACACAGTTCGAGATCAAACCTGGACGTTTAGGCTACACTCGTTTTCCCGAAATCAGCAACAAACGACCCGGTCACCGAATTCGCAATGGCTCAGAGACTTGCTTACAGAAAGAGAAATCCTTGTATGTGGAGAGTTATTAATTTTGATAATTGGGTCCGGTTCGACTGTCACGGAAGAAAGAAGTGGTGGAGTTAGATGGAAGACTACATTGAGATAGAAGAACCGGGTCCAGGGCGTTATGTTGCCAGATAGAATGAAATAGCAAGCTAACGGATATGTTTGTGAATAGACAACACCCGGTCTAACAGGGTCAAGGTCGTCAAGACTCCTGGTGGAAAGCTCGTCTACCAGCACGTCAAGAAGCTCGCCTCCAAGCCCAAGTGCGGTGGCTGCGAGCACTTCCTCCCTGGTGTATGTACTCCTACGATGATTTGAATGATTCACTGAAATATTCTGCAAACGACCGTTAAGGGAATATGGAATTGAAGCAAACAAACAATAGCTTGGATCAAATTGTTAACTAGTGTTCCAGATCCCCGCCCTCCGACCAAGACAGTACGCCAACGTTTCTAAGCCTACCAAGACTGTTCAGCGTGCTTACGGTGGTGTCTACTGCGGAAACTGCGTTCGGGAGAGGTGTGTTGTCCAACCAGTGTGGAGATGTGTATTATTCACTAACATTATATAGAATTGTTCGTGCTTTCTTGATTGAGGAGCAGAAGATTGTCAAGAAGGTTGTCAAGACCACTGCCGCCGCTGCTCCCAAGGCCGAGAAGCCTAAGAAGAAGACCGCTAAGAAATAAATCATGCAAGGATGAAAAACGGAGCGGGGAAGCTGGCTTTCTCAATTTTTGAAAATTCTAATGTGGGATAAAAATTTAAGAGAAACATTGAATTTCCAAAAATTGAAAAAGGGAAGCCAGCTAAAAGTTGATGCACGGTTCAAAAGTCGATGGTTCATTAATGTATTGAAATTTTTGTGTATTGGTTTTGCCAGGACGTGTATTCTCTGGGTATTGAGTTTTTTTAATGTATATTTATTCGCATAACAACATGTGCTATATCACCGTGATGGAACTCGAAAGCTAGCGTAGAATTTCAGCTGTAGCAATGTTCTTCTAGTTCCTGGTTATCAGCTATTAACTAGTTGATTAGCCATTAGTTACTAGTTGTAGTAAAACTTTAAACTTTGACATAGACATTGTTTAAGATAAAAAAAAGTCATCGGATGAGAAAAGACGTTCCACAGTCATTTAAAGAAGCGAGAAAGTTTCAGAATAGAAAGGCTGTTGCTGTATATTAATCGGGCTTCTAAGTAATTTCTTTACTACAGACTCTATTATATCTGTTGTTATTTTTATTTAATTGATAAACAGATTCTGTAAGATTCAAGAAAGAGCTAAATGGAGACATGCAGTCAGTAAAGCGCTGAGAAACAGAGAATCAGGTAATCAATGCAAAATCGGAAGCAGGCGTCATGATTATCTGCTCCCAAGTTCTTCTCAAGCGAGGGACAGGTGAGATGAAGGCTAAATGAATTGCTCTACAGCGGATGCGGATGCGTTGGCTGCTGCTTCTGCTGCTCTTGCTTCCGTGAAAGGCGGAGCAGTGAATAAACGGAGTCCAGCTTCAGCGAAGAGAACTCCGTGAAAAGCAAATTTAAAGACAACTTATGCTACACAGCTTAAAGAAACGAATTTATCAGAAGTATATGTAATAACACAGACGACAAAATCATTGATTTAGCTAAACATTTTGTTGCAGTTGCAAATTGATGTGATTGATGATTCTTTCCTACATATTTCGTTGATTTCGACCAAATTATCAGATAGAAAATACGAAAACTTTTCTTTTTTTGGTGTTGAGGAACTCAAAGGGAAACAGAAATACTTTAGATAGAAATATTAAATGACAAATTATCTAACAACTTGGGTTATGAAATACGGTTTCTTTACGAAGTAATTTAATAGGAAAATCAGCAGCCGACAGATTATCTATTCACCATTCAGTTTCACTAAAAAAATTTCGTGATAGTCCGAGTGATCTAAAAAGATTGTTTAGCACTTCTATGTATCAGAGCACAATTAGACATTTCACAGCTGCCTTCGTCAAATGAAGTATGGGCGTATCTTGAAGAGACGTACGGTACGGTCACTGTTTTCAATCACTACAAAGGGAGGAAAGGATTGCTGATTTCTTCCTCAATAGGATGACGCTGATATCGAAGAAAGCTGGTCAACTCCTGGAAAGCTTGAAGATGTTATTAAGGTCCTTGAAGGTTGGGAGCCCGCTGTACAGGAAATAATCAAAGCCACTCCTGCTGATCGACTCGTTGATTGGAAACTTGTTTATCGTGATCCTTTACCGACTTGGGTTTCACCTAAAGGCCGGATTGCTCTAATTGGAGATGCTGCTCATCCTTTTTTGCCCACATCTATTCAGGGAGCCAGTCAAGCAATGGAGGACGGCTCTACAATTGCTGTTACTTTGGAGCTGGCCGGAAAGCTGAATATCCCTCAGGCATTGCGGGCTTTTGAGAATATCCGCTATGATCGAGTTCGGGCTGCTCAACTTACAGGAGAAAGTACTAGGGAAAAATGGCACAAAGCTGACTTTGACAATTTGAAAGCTACACCGGACAAGATAAAAGTGCCTCGAGAAGCGTGGCTACTTGCGCATGATGCCGAGAAACATGCTTATGAGGTGTATGTACCGACAATTGAAGCTCTTAAAATCTAGAACTTGAAACATTCTTTTATTTTCGTTCGATTATGATTATTGAATCATTACAGTTATAATAGTGTTTTTATACTTTCATTCTAGTGTTTTTATACTTTCATTCAAATATCGTTCTTAAAGCCTTAGGTTATAGCTTTTCTTACCCGATCTCCAAATCCTACCTTTCTCTCTTTAAAGTTTTCTAGGGTGTTTCCTCATGCAAGAAAGCATCCTCTCTGGATACTTAGCTGTTTATTCAGAGGTACTTTTGTGGATTGATTGTATAGTATCTGATATATGTTTACTTTAGTATTGCATTTTTGTACTCACATGAAGATATGATATCTACAAACACGTAGTTAATTTCTTTTAACTGTTACTTTTTCTTGTACCTTACTCACATACAGATCATCCATCAGATCCAATTAAAAGTTAAAATAATACAAAAACAAAAAAACCGCCAATAGAAAGCCATCCTAACTATTCATTATATAACGGGTGCGTGTACATTCTCTACTCGCTTTTTCTTTCCTGTTGGTTTGTGCTGTCGATCTCTGTTTAGGGCTTGAAAATAGATTTATTTGGAGCAAAAACTGATCCACAAGTGAATAACATAGATAGAAACACAAGATAACAGATCATTTTTTATAGCAGCAACCCTATTGACAAAATCTTTTCAAAGAGCTGAATTTTTAAAATGAATGGCTGCTTACAATAAATAAAAATATCAAGTTATTAGAAGATAAGTCTCTGAATTACTGACACCTTTTGGGCAGCTTTGCTAAAATTCCTAGAATTATCTCGTTCCTCTCTTTTTAAACTAAATTATTCTCTTTTTGTTTACTTGTTAGCATTTTCATACAATAGCATAGCCCTATTGTGAGTAATTTTTTAATATTTATAGAGCTGATACTTTTTTATATCGATATATTCGTGCATCAACTATACTATGATATAGCATATAGAGATACGCATGTCTATCTGCTTTGTTATGTAACGCGATTAGTACGTGAGTGTGTAACATGTGATGAGAGGATTTATATAAAACTGACTAGATGCTCTATAAATAACACACCTTTCGGTGCATACATTTTGAATAAGAAAATTAAAGAGATTCCAAAATTTTCCTCGGGATGATTTCCCGAAAATGGAGTTAATATTCTAATAAGAAAAAGATTAGTTCGTTTACAATATGGAATGATAATAATTTAAGTGATTTCAGAAGTCCACCACTCTCAAAGTCTGAGTATGATACAAATAATCCTTGATACAAAATTTGCATGGAAATGCACACAAAATAGCGTCTTCGGGAACATTACGCCTTATAGTTCATCTCTACTATCTCAGATGCTTCTTTACTTCTCCAAAATGAGCCGGTCGGATATTCATAAGTTTCCCAAGCTGAAGGCTTCATTTCAACAGAATAACCGGCTTTTGTGGGAGTAACAAAATATCCATCTTCCACTTTCGTGGGCGTAAAGAACTGATCGTGTAAAGTGTCAATATACTCTAACAGGCTTTTCTTACCAGAAACTACGACATAATCAATAGTCGAAAGATGTTGTGTATATTCTGGTAAACCAACTCCACCTGAATGCGGTACAACGGGAACTCCGAATTTCTTGGCGAGCAAAAGTACTGCCAACACCTCGTTAACACCACCAAGACGACATGAGTCAATCTGACAAATATCGATTGCGCCTAGTTGTAAAAATTGCTTGAACATTACACGATTGTGGCACATCTCTCCGGTGGCGACCTTAATACCGTAAGGCTGCAATGCTTTTTTGATTGCCAAATGTCCCACAATGTCGTCTGGAGAGGTTGGCTCTTCAATAAACCTACGCAGATTGTTAGCTAAAACTTCACACAAACATTTATTCTGTATGCTCACCAAGGCTTATAAACGGCAAGTTGCTTCATGTATTCAATAGCATCAGGGACGGACCAAACCTGATTTGCATCGACCATCAAGACGTTTCCTTCGTCGTATCCCAAAACCTCTCTTGCAATACGCAGTCTTCTAGAGTCTTCAGCCACACTACCTCCAACTTTAAGTTTAAAATGCTTGTATCCCTCTTTCTTGGTCTCTGTGAGCAATGCCTTCATCTTCTCATCGCCGTAACCCAGCCATCCGGCTGAAGTAGTATACGCTTGGACAGCTTTGTTGTTCGCAGCATCATTCAATCGCTCAGCTTTCCCATCAAGAGATTTCTCTAAAAGTTCAATAGCCTGCTCAGGGGTGAGCGCATCTGTGATGTATCGAAAATCAATGCATCTCACATACTCTTCCGGTGTGAAGTCTGCAACAATCTTCCATACGGGTTTATTAAGTACCTTGGCCCATAAATCCCATAAAGCATTGACAACCGCACCAAGAGCAAGATGAATAACACCCTTCTCCGGACCAATCCATCGTAGTTGCGAGTCTCCGACCAAATATCGCCATGTTTTCCCCATATCAGCCGTCAGTTCGCTCAGGTTTTTGCCTACTAAACGATTCGCAAGATTTTTGATTGCAAGACAAACGATATCGTTGCCTCTTCCAATAGTAAAAGTCATTCCGTGACCGCTGTATTCAGCGTCTGTTTCCAAAATGACGTATGCGGATGAGTAGTCGCCATTGTCGTTCATTGCGTCAGATCCGGTTTTATCCAGCGAGGTCGGGAAGCGTACATCCTTGGCCTGGAAGCCGGTGATCTTGATGTCTTTAGTCATTGTCAATTCGTGCAATTAATACAAAAGAAAGCAGTCTGTTCACTTATTCCTTAAGAACTGAGGTCAGAAGAGGGGGAAAGAAGAACTATAGCTCCACTTTTCACGACTCTGCCGGGGAAGAGCGGAAGCCCCCACGTGCGGCTCCGCATTTCTGCGCTGGGAAATGCGGGAAGTCAAATTCAACGTGGTATGTGCAAAGCTTATTATTTAACTTTCATTGAACAATGAGGGCTAGAACTGGGGAACTAGTGCCCATTTCTTTACTGTACTTGTCCAGGAAAGCGTTAGTTTTAATCCGAACACCCCCATCTGTCAAAATAGAAATCATGTGCTTTGTGTTCCCCGCATTTCTTCCCACAATACGTTGTTCCACCGTTCCAATCTGCAATCGCGATACTTTTAGTCTTTGAGACATAATTCTTCTCCGAAGTGAAAACATATAAAGGGCTTGATTGCAGTTCCTCCCTTCAACTGCATGTCAAGTGTGTGAGCATCTCACTTACAAATAAACCGCTTGTCTAAAGAAGAGAAATCAAGAATCGAACTGTCGAACAAGATGTTTAAGACATCAAGGACCCGGATATACAATTGGTATGAATCTAAGGTTTAGAGTGTCCTATGACTGAAGCTGATGTGCTATTCAGGTATATTTCGCTTGTGGCAGCGTGTGCTATGGTGCTATATGGATATGACGCTTCTGTTTTTAATGCTGTGCAAGGTTCTGATCGCTGGATGGATTACTTTGACAATCCCAACAGCAGCGTCATTGGATCTGTCACCACAGCTTATACTGTGGGAGGAATTGTAGCTGGATTTTTCTTGAGTGCTCCCATCTCGAATAGATATGGTCGACGAGTTTCGATTTTTATTGGGGCTGTTATTGTTATTGGAAGCACTTTTCTACAGGCTTTTAGTCCTCGTGGAAAGATTGGAGGATTTATTGCAGGTCGTTGTTTGATTGGAGTGGGTCAAGGTATTGCACTTCCTGCAGGACCTGTATATATTGGTGAACTAGCACCAGCAGATATTCGCGGTATGATGATGTCTTGCTGGCAGCTGTTTTACAGTGTCGGCTCATTCATTGCTTTTTGGATTAATTATGCTTGTACAAAGCATGTTGAAAAGCTTGGGGAGTGGGATTGGCGAATGGTGGTCATTTTCCAAATCTTGGTCCCAATTATCATTTTGTTCACTATCCCATTTTGTCCCGAGACTCCTCGATGGTATGCTCAGAAAGGCCGATATGAAGATGCTCGCAGATCTCTGGCTCGTGTACGTGAGACAGACGAGGAGATTGATGCCGAATTAACGATGATTACTACCGCTATTGAATATGAAAAAGAAGTTATGAACGGAAGCTATTTACCTTTGTGGAAAGACAAATCTGTAAGGAGACGATTGCTTCTTGCCTTTGTCATTAACTGCGGCCAGCAAATTACTGGCCAAGGCTCATTAAACAACTATTCTACCATTATATACAAAAAGGTCTTCACAGACAATTCTACGATTCAGCTGATCAATGCACTAAATGGAACTTTTGGAATTCTTTTCACGCTCAATGCTACATGGACAGTCGACCGATTTGGTCGTAAACCGGTTTTGATAGTCGGTGCACTTGGAATGGGCATCAGTATGATTATATCTGCTACCGTCGAAACTCAGACTCCTACATTGGCTGGAGATACAAAGTCGCGTGCGGTAGGAATCGCTATTGTGTTTTTAATGTTTTTGTTCACATTATTCTACAAGCCGAGTTGGGGAGCTGTTGTATGGATTTGGACTTCGGAAGTGTTCTCAATGAATGTACGTGCTCAAGCTGTTGGTATGTCATCACAAATGCAGAATGTTGCGAATGCGATTTTACAGCAAATTTTCCCTTTGATTCTGCAAAAGATCAACTTTTATACATTTTACATGTTTGCGGGAATTAATTTTCTGTTGGCCCTTTTTGTTTGGTTTTTTCTCCCAGAGACCAAAGGAATTAAATTGGAAGATATGGATACGCTCTTTGGCGGAGACAGTCATACCAATCAGGGAGAAATGATGGTGTACAGTGAGAAGGATAAGTTTGAACAAGTCGAAAACGTTCACCGTGTGTCCAGCTCAGATGATCCAGGTTCCACCAGATCTAAGGTTTAAAGTAGCTTGTTCTAATTACATCTTTTATTCAAAAATAAAGAAAAGGTTGGTCTGTTGATTATTCTGCAAATTGTTAGATAAAATCGCGATGCCAACTGATAAATAATTGGAACTGATCTCTGTCTTGAGGAATTTCATTATGACTCTTTAATGTTTTTGACTTCTTTTTTATTTCCTTTAAACAGGTTGCATGATTTTACTGAACATAATCTGCCTGAAGTAGATATTAACGGCCATACCCAGTATGGTTGATATCGTAATTATCACGTTACTGATTCTGTCCGAGTAATTAACGGCGCAGAATGCATTATGCAAAATAAAGTTGCAAGACAGAGAGTACGGCTTTTCCTAATGACTTAGAACACGTATAGCATAACTAAAGTCTTTTGCAAAGTATTAATCTTCGAAACTCGCTTTCACAATTTACACATAAACATTTTGGAAAAAATAGGACTTATAAGTTTGACAATATTCAGGAGCTCTGCAAAATAAAATACAGCAAGAACGGCATTTCGTACTGAGATTTTTTATGTGCGTTTTATCTCACTTTTTGCTTTCCTTTTGTTGCATGATTAGTATGTGAGTGTGGCGTACGCGATGAAAAGATCTATAGGAACTGAACTGGACGCTGTTCAAATATCATACCTCCAGGTGAATACATTTTTTTATAGTAATATTAATTTATTGAAATTAAGTAGCTTGAACTTCCAAGAATGCTTAATAGGCTAAGAAGTCTTGAGTTAAGAGTTATGATATTAAATCCTTTATATTTTTGAACTCAAATTGAAACAAACTAGTACACAGTTTTCACATGTAGATAAGAGAATATCGAGCTTCCAATTCAACTAAACAGAGTATTTTGCGTTTCACAGTCTCATAGAAAGATAGCTTCTGATTGATCTCATGATTCATGAGTTGCGGCAAAGCGGGGAAATCTTATCCCACATAAAATAGTTGTAGAGGATCTACAAAGTGCAAGAATTAATTATATATATAAAAATTAATTATATGCTAACTTATCCGGCGCGGCGTGTCTTGAACGTTTTCCGGGGTTTTTACTAACAATAATTTCCCCGCACTTTTCTTGTTCCCCGCAAAATTGCCAACGTGAGCCGCGCCTGTTGGCAAATTTCCGGAATCAGGGACATCATTCATTGATTAGTGTGATTTTGATGATTACTCAAGTACTAGTAGATATAAAACAGCTGAGAATGTCTGTAGAATCTAGCATCACCTAACAGCACTTCACGCAATGACAGCAAACGAAAATCACGATTCCAAGACAACCATGGGCGCTGAAACTGAATTTGTTCATGATGCCAAAGCCGACGTTGAAATGCTTGAGTATGGCAAGAGCTCGGCAGTTGACTATTCAGGTATTGCCGAGAAAACAGATCCAAGAGAAATTGCACTTGTGAGACGCCTCGATTTCATGATCATTCCCACACTATGGGTCATGTATTTTTGCAACTTTATGGATCGAAATGCTGTAACAAGTGCAAAACTCGACAATCTTTCAAAAGATTTGAATCTCAAAGGCTCCGAGTATAACACCGTTATTTCAGTGTTATTTGCTGGGTAAGTTGGAACTTAAGCATTTTGGTTTGAGTACCGGGTTCTAACGGTAAAATAGATATCTGGTTGGTCAGATTCCATCAAACATGATTTTGACTCGAGTTAGACCATCTTGGTACATGGCTGGATTTATGATGCTTTGGGCAATAGTCTCTGGTCTGACCGCACTTGTAAAAGACTACAAAGGTCTTGTTATCATTCGCTTCTTTCTCGGTATTGTCGAAGCGCCTTTCTATCCTGGTGCATTGTACATTTTATCAATTTTTTACACTAAGAAAGAGCTATCTCTACGCATAGCACTTTTTTACACTGGAAACATTTGTGCAAATGCGTTTACCGGATTGATTGCTGCCGCAGTTTTTGCGACACTCGATGGTACTCACGGATTGGAAGGCTGGAGATGGCTGTTCATTATTACAGCAGTCGTTACCTTTGGTTGTGCTATCGTCGGATTTTTTATTCTTCCTGATACTCCTGCAACCACTTGGTGGCTTTCTCAGGAGCAACGAGAAATTGCCGTGAGCAGAATCAAGAGAGATACGACTGAGGAGTCAGGAACAACAAGTATGGTCAATGGTTTAAAGCAGGCAGTCAAAGACTACAGAACGTGGCTGTTCTGTTTTTTGATGAATATGCATGTATCGGGTGACAGCTTTAAGAATTTCTTTCCGTCTATGGTTAAGTCTTTAGGATTCAATAATACTATTACTCTTGTGCTCACTTCTCCTCCTTTTATCGTTTCATTAATCATTAGTCCAATTCTGTGCTGGTCTTCCGGTCATCGAAATGAGCGCACATGGCATATCATTGGCTCTACAGTTGTGGTTATTATTGGGTTTATTATGGCAGCATCTACTTTGAATGTTCCTACCAGATATGTGGGAGTGGTGATCTTTGTGTCCATGTCCTCAGGAGTAAACGATATCATTCTTAGTTGGACGGCGACTACTCTTGGTCAAACACCTGAGAAAAGAGCTGTTGCAATGGCAATGGTAAACATGCTCAGTAACGTGGCTTCGGTATATACTCCGTACTTATGGAAAGACGACACTTCCCCTAGATACATTCCAGGAATGGCTTCTTGTGCTGCGTTTTCATTGATGTGTATCGTGACTACTTACGTTATTCAACTCACTCTTAAACGGGACAACAGACGTATTCGCGAAAGGGCACCTGAGACGACTGTGTTTTATGCTTATTAGAAATCTTATCAAACAAATAGAACTTCAGCTAGTTACTTTAATTCAATCTCCGACAGTCGTCTGTTTGCATAGTATTTAAAGTTCAGTGAAACGCCGTTGCCGATAGGTCTAAGCGTGCTGAAGGATCGGGAAAGCCGACGGCGGCCGGCGGGTTTAGGGAAAGCTATATTTTGAATACATAATTCTTGAAATTATCTTAGCAAAATCTAATTGCAAAGAGCATAAATAAATTCTGTAACATAGAGTAAAGCCTCTATTCCATGAGTCATTTATATTGATGCTAAGAACCTTTTGAACGTTTTATGGCGATTGACCCCCGTGAGAAATCGGAGTCATTACCGTAAAATGTACTTGTCTTTAAAATTTTCTGCTCATCACATAGCTAGTAACAAAGCATCAAAAGCTCTGCAGATTAACAAAGTAGAATAGCGCCTATGAGTCAAAAGATTTTGGGAGAAACTGCTAGTCATTATCCATCTTTATCAAGGTTTTGCAGCGAGACCGTTTACTGCTTATCTTAGACAACTGTGATTTATGTGTGATTCACGTGATTCATGATAAGACATATCAATAATCTATTTGCCAAGTTTATTTGTTGCTTAACAAGCGTTGAATCATTAGATTTCAAGACATCGATAAATTGGCCTCTGCTGTTTGTTTTCTAAAAGCTTTTGGCAACTACGAGTACAAAATTGAAATGTAAATTAAGCGATGTTTGATTCGGCAGAAGTTCTTGCCTGTGCTTGAACATGGCTCTTGCTCTTCGTAAGTTGCGGACTTCCCGCGTTGCTCTTTGACGAGATTCTGAGCAGATACCAATCACAGGCAAAACAAACTGATTGACAAGTATCAGAGCTGAATACAGTTGAAAGCATAAACTAGAGCTATAATTACTTCTGTGGAATAAAAAAAATAAGAAATAAAAAACGTTGAATTCCTGTTATTCCGAAACCACTGTGTTGTGACGTATCAGGCTGGCTGTTATCAGCTGTCTGTGCTTTGGGCCTTCTCCGTAATCTCACCGCGCCGCCTGTCTATTCTATCTTTTTCTTCTTTTCCTGCTTCCCTCTCTTTACATTGGTGCTCCCTCTCCAGTTTTCCACTCTACTCAACGCAATGGCGGAAGAAAAGCGCGTCGACAACGCAGAGACTCCTCTGCTTGGAGAGTCTTCAGCAGCTGTTTCACTTTCTTCGCATACGGATGAATTTTCACATTTACCGGCGCACGAAGCCGAAATCTTGCGCTCGCAAGTTGAACTGAAAGAAACCAAAACGACTTTCTTCTCAGCCTTTCGCTATGCGACCCTGAAGGATCGACTACTCATTATTTTTGCGGTAGTTTTGGCTGCTGCGGAGGGTTCTATCAGAGCAATCGTTCCTATTTTAAATGGTGTTTTTGCTCAGAACTTCACAGCATTTATTCAATCTCGAGAGTTTTATGATTATTTTGGTGGCTATGAAAATTTTATGAAATTCTATCAATATAAGTTCAGTGATACCGACTATAATGCGACCGAATCTTATGATTACTACAACAGCACCCTTCCCTACAATGAGTCCTTTTATTATGATTCTCCTTATTATGAAAGCACCTACAACTTCACCATGATTCCGGAGTATGTCTCTCCTGAAGAGTTTCAACGCGAAGCCAGCTTTGACGCCACTTACTTCATTTATTTTGCGATTGCTGAATTTTTGTTTGCTTATCTTTTCACGTTTATTCTCATTGATCGCGGTGAGGTTTTATCAGCACGTATTCGTCAGAAGTATTTGGCGTCTGTTATGCGTCAAAACGTTGCTTATTTTGATAAGCTTGGTACTGGTGAGATTACTACTCGCATTTCGTCCGACACAATGATTATTCAAGATGGTATCTCTGAAAAACTGGGATATTTGATCTCGTTCAGTTCTACGTTTGTTTGCTCGTTCATAGTTGGTTATTCTTTGTCACCGCGTCTCACCGCATACATTACTGTTGTTGCTGTGGTTATCGTTCTTGCTTTTGGTTTTGCTTCCACTCGCATGACCAAACTTTACGGCAAGGCTCTCAATGGTTCCTCCGCTGGCGGAACGGTTGTAGAGGAGATTCTTTCCTCTATTCGTAACGTGCAAGCATTTGGCTTGCAGGATCGACTTGCAAGTGGATACGACATGTATCTCGGTATTTCTCAGCGATATGCTCTTCGTGCCGGATTTTTTGCTGGATCAATATCTGGTATCTCTTGGTTAGGACTTTACCTCGCCGATGCTGTTGCGTTCTATTTTGGACCACCTATTTTACTTCGAGGACAGCTTTCAATCCTTGCTCTTGTTACAATCTTGGCTTCAATGATTCAGGGAATGTTCGCTATTTGCTCCGTCACTCCTCATGTACGTGCTGTCGCTTCCGCTACATCGGCAGTCAATAAGATCTATACTACCATAGACCGGGAGTCAGCGATCGACTCAACCGCCGAAGTTGGAAAGAAACTCGATACCGTTGAAGGTAACATTGAGTTGAAGAATGTTAAGTTTATTTATCCTTCGCGACCAGATGTTGTTGTTATGGACAAGTTCAACTTAAAGATTAAGGCTGGAACTACAGTTGCTCTTGTTGGTGCTTCAGGTTCTGGAAAGTCAACTATTGTTGGTCTTGTTGAACGTTTCTACAAACCTGTTGGTGGAGATGTTTTGTTAGACGGTGTCAATGTCGATGAGCTAAATTTGCGTTGGTTGCGTCAACAAGTTGCTTTAGTCTCTCAGGAACCAATCCTGTTTGCTGGCACTGTTTTTGAAAATGTTGCTTATGGTCTCATTGGTACTAAGTATGAAGATGCTTCTGAGGCGGAAAAACGACAGTTGGTTGAAGAGGCTTGTCGTCAGGCAAATGCTATGATTTTTATTGATACTCTTCCCAAAGGTCTTGATACGCACGTCGGAGAGCGCGGTTTCCTATTATCTGGAGGTCAAAAGCAGCGTGTTGCGATTGCACGCGCCATTGTTTCCAATCCTAAAATTCTCTTGCTTGATGAGGCTACTTCAGCTTTAGATACCAAGAGTGAAGGTATCGTTCAGGATGCGTTGGACAAAGCCGCTAAGAACCGTACCACTATCGTTATTGCTCACCGACTTTCGACCATTAAAGATGCAGACATGATTGTTGTAATGAAGCGTGGAATTATTCTTGAGCAAGGATCCCATGCGGAGCTTATCGCAGCCAAGGGCGAGTACTACAGTTTAGTTGAAGCTCAAAGTGTCGAGCAGTCAGTGGAAGAAGAATACGAAGAAAAGATCCAGGTATTGGAAGGTGTTGAGCCTAACGATAGCATTGAAGATATGTTGGACGAAAAGGCTGCTATGGATTCCTATAATCGTCAGCAAGAGTTAGGCGAGTCTAGTGAAGCATCTTCTGAAGATGAAAAGGAGACTTCACGATTGTTGCTCACCAAGACAAAGACTGCTCGTTCAATTTCTAGTGTTATTGCTACTCACGCGCCAAAGTCAGAAGAGGAGCGCAAATACTCGGTCTCTGAGATTGTAAAGTTTTTGTATGATTTGTCCTATCCCGAGCGTAAGATCAATCTTGCTGCTCTTTTCTTCACAATTGTTATGGCTGCTGGATATCCTTACTTGTCAACTGTTTATTCAGGATCTGTTGATGCCCTTGGCGAGACTGATGAGGACGTTATGTATCGTCGCCTTAGACAATACAATATTACTTATTTGATTATGGGAGCTATTGGTATGTTTTATCAATTGAGGTTCTGAGAGATCTATACTAATACAGCTGTTTTATAGAATTTGTTTGCCCTATTCTTGCGGTCGGTCTTTTCTCCTTCTCTGGTCAACGGTTGGTTCGTCGCATTCGTATGCGAACACTTCGTCAAATTGTTCGTCAAGATATTGCATTTTTTGATGAGACTGCAAACACTGCCGGATCTCTCACTTCAGCTATTTCTAAGGACTCTGGAGCCATCGAGGGACTTTCTGGTGCTACTCTTGGTCAAATTATTCAGTCGTTCATTTTGATTTTTGGAGGAATTGGCGTTGCTCTTGGAGTTTCGTGGAAGCTCGCAATTACTACCAGTCCTACTATTCCCGTTCTTTTAGGAGCCGGTTTCTACAGATTCTACCTTTTGGCCAAGCACCAGGAGAGAGTCAAATCAGCTTACGCTCGTACTTCTTCTTATGCTTGTGAGGCTGCGTCATCTATCAAGACTGTTGCGTCTTTGACTCGCGAGAGTGACGTTATTGAGACGTACGGAAACAGCCTTAATGATTTGTACGAGCAAGGTCGCAAGCAAAACAGCAAGTCAGCTGCTCTTTATGGTCTCGCACAAGCAATTGTTTATCTTATTCAGTCACTCATGTTCTGGTATGGTAGTACGCTTGTCCGAACTGATTACTATTCAGTTTACATGTTCTTCACGTCTATTATTAGTATTGTCAACGGTTCGCAGAACGGATCAATTGTTTTCTCGTATGCACTTGATATGGCAAGAGCGTATGATTCTGCTGGCAACATCCGACGTCTTTATGAACGTGAGCCGATTATTGATTCATGGAGCGAGGAAGGTGCTGTTCTTAAAGATGTTCGAGGAGACATTGAGTTCAAGGACGTGCATTTCAGATATCCTACTAGATTGCAAGTTCCTGTTTTGCGTGGCTTGAACATGAAAGTCAAAAAGGGACAATATGTTGCTCTTGTTGGTGCATCTGGATGTGGAAAGAGTACTACTATTGGTTTGATTGAGCGATTTTACAATCCTCTTTCTGGTCAAGTCCTGATTGATGGTGTCGACATTTCTACTTTGAATATCAATGCTTACCGAAGTCATATCGCCCTTGTGCAGCAAGAACCTACTTTGTACTCGGGAAGTGTCAGAGACAACGTCAAATTTGGCTGTTTGGAGGAGGAAGTCAGCGACGAGCAAATGTTCGAGGCATGCAAGCAAGCCAATATTCATGATTTCATTATGTCTCTGCCTGATGGATACGACACACTTTGTGGATCTAAAGGTTCTTTGTTTTCTGGTGGTCAGAAGCAGAGAATTGCGATTGCCCGTGCACTCATTAGAAATCCCAGGGTTTTGCTTTTGGATGAAGCTACTTCGGCACTTGATAACGAGTCTGAAAAGATTGTGCAAGCTGCTCTTGATAACGCTGCAAAGGGCCGTACTACGATTGCTATCGCCCACAGATTGTCCACAATCCAACGCGCGGATATTATTTATGTGTTTGAGAATGGAAGAATTTTGGAAAGCGGAACTCATCAAGAATTGCTTGCAAACAAACTAAAATACTACGAGTTGGTGAAGTTGCAGGCTTTGGAGAAGAATTAGATTTGATTTTGATTTTGTTTTGTTTTATTTTGGTTTGATGTTTTGGGGATACACTCATTTTCATGTTACTACACACTCTTTTGATTTTTTTATGTGTTTATAGACTGGTGTCATACGGTTTAGTTGAACTGGATTTTAAATTTACATTGAAGTAAATAAATATAGATTGACAAACATTACATTAATTCCATGTTGGCTGATCATAACCGTTTGGTCTACTCGTTGTTTTAAATCTATTGACAGAGTTCTTCATTTTCACGACAGGTTTGAGCACTTTTATTGTGCCATGAAAGCCTTCTGCGTAGTGGCGTTCAATGTACTTGCTTTGGCGATTGTATTCATCGTCAGTCAAACCGTCAGTTAATGGATCAAGAAAAGCTTCTTGAAAAACATCAGGCCGAAGTCGTATGCATGATTTGAGCGCGGTGGCGGAAATACGATCAACAGAGTCGCAGTATCTCAGTTGTTTGACTGCAGGATCGTGCATTTCTCGCACTTTTCTCCACAAGGCCTCTGGATACTTTTCTTGAGCCATGAGCAGTAAATCGTATTGCACTAGAGATGTGGTCATCCAATAACTCCCGCCTTCGGTTGCGCGTTTGTACAGAGCAGAAAGTGCAGCTATTGCGCCAATACAGCCTGTACCATAGTCTGACATGGGAAATGGAGGGATAATAGGCTGAAATGATGATCCATCAGACATTGATTTTCCATGTTCGTATGCCAGACCAGAAACGCAGTCCGCAATCTGTTGCCAACCAGGTCTGTGTGCCCATTCCCCTTTAAAACCAAAACAGTTTTCTGAAACATAAACGACACCTTTTCCGCGCTTTTTGGCAACCTCAGCAAACCAAGACGGTGGATACCCCAGGCGCTCAAAGGCACCAGTTCTGTAGCCGTCGACAATGACATCAGCATCCAATACTAAATCTTCAAAGATTTTTCTTCCTTCAGGTGACTTGAGATCGACAGTAGCAGTCCGCTTCCCCATATTCCCGTCAACTTGAAAAAAAGGAACATCAGGGCTTGCTGGTCCGGTGATTTTCAGTACATCGGCTCCATACTCGGCTAGGATCCGCGTGATAGTAGGGCCAGCGATGATACGGCAGAGTTCAAGCACTTTGATACCGTTTAATATCTGCTTTTCATCTGAAGGAGACGCACTGGGATTAAATGGCGTAGGTGGCGTTGTAGATTCCAAGACTTGCTCTTCGAAAATAGGCAGAGATTCAAGGACTTTTCCGTGCTCGGATTGCGCAAACTCCTCGCGAGAAAGCACAGTGACACCAGCCTGTTTGCGCTCCGCATTCATCTGTTCCAGCTCAGCAGCAGTAAATTGGGAAACGTGACTTTCAATTTTCTCAATGATTTTCTCATAGTCCGTAAAGCCTTCAATATGTCCAGGTAAACCAATCATGTTTAACGTAGTAGTTGCTTCAAGTGAGCCATGGATATGGAAAAAGCGGCCATCTTTGGTTTTGTACAGATTTGCAGACATACGTCGGTAAGGGTCCGACTGCGCAGCCAAAAAGTCCGTGTCCGGAAGCAGTTTTTTGACAGCAGGGTCCAGTTTGGTGTGGCCGTTCACAGAAGCAAGATAGGCCATGAAAAGGAACATTGTTGCGTGAAGAAGGTCGATGTCGACAGCTTCGTCATTGCGATGATATCGCAAGTCCGAGATGGCTGCGGCGACGGCACCTTCGAGGCCCTTGAGCGCCGCTACGGTCTCACACTCTTTAAACGCACAAGGCAATATTGGAAGAGAGTCGGCAGACGCATTTGGGAGGAAAAAGCTCACCGAACTGGCTTTGTCGCGAGCCGCTTTCGGGACCGGGATCGCTTTGTCCGCGACGAGCGCCGCGAAGATGCTGCGTGTGGAATCGAGCAAGGAAAAGGGAGCAGGCGGACCTGTCGCTGCGGTGGGAGCCATGGTTTAGTCTGGTTTCCTGTCTCTGTCAAATTGCAGCAAACCCGGGGTGGACTCGGGTGTGCTTAAAGACCATCGGATACCGTGCCTCGCCTGGCTCGCCTGGCTCGCCTGGCTACGCTATCCGATCTGGCGGGGGCACATTATCCGCATTGCGGTTTAGGGTACCCCGCATTTGCAAGGCACCTCCGCATGGCTCAAATCTTGCCATAAATACTGGTCGACGGAGTCAGCAGTTGGCATCTGGGCCCATCTACACAATGCCTTCACAAGTGATTGACCCTTACACTGCCTCAGTAATTAATGCGACCGGTCCCGGAGCCAGCGATCGCAGTCGGCAGCTGTTTTCGTCGATGATTGCGCATATTCATGACTTTGTGCGAGAAAACAAAGTCACAGTTGACGAGTGGATGCTTTCTGTTGACTTTATCAACCGCATTGGACAGAAATCAGATGAGCGCCGCAATGAGGGTATTTTGGTGATGGACGTGCTGGGAGTTGAGTCGCTGGTCGACGCAATCACGTACGATCTCGAAGCAGACACGACCGTGACCAAATCGTGCATCATCGGTCCGTTCTACAGAGAAAACTCCCCGGTCTACAAAAACGGAGAGTCAATCATCCAAAAGGACTTGGGAGGTGACACAGCCGTCATCGGCGGCACCGTTCGGTCCGAAGACGGAACTCCCATCAGGAACGCCAAGGTCGAGGTGTGGCACACAGCTCCCAACGGCCTTTACGAGCAGCAGGATCCCGAGCAGCCAGACTACAATCTGCGCGGAACTTTCTATACTGACGAAAATGGGTACTACGAGTTTATCGGTTTGCGACCTACTTCGTATCCTATTCCATTCGACGGACCCGCCGGCGACATTTTACAGCTACTTGACCGTCATCCCTATCGACCAGGTCATATCCACTTTCTGATCTCTGCACCTGGACACCGTCGTTTAATTACTCAAATCTTTGACTCCAAAGACGAGTATGTTGAGAATGATTCCGTTTTCGCTGTTAAGAATGAACTTGTAGTTGATTTTAAAAAGAGTGATGGGGGAAAAGCGGATTATGAGTTGGTTTATGATGTAACTTTGCCTTCTGAGGAGTATATTGGACGTGCGAAGAGGTAGTTTTATTGTCATGGCTGTTGACTTTTTTACTTTATTTCGATACATATATATTTTTTTATTTGGAGTTTTTAGGGAGTGATAAGAAATGAATAATTTATGAATCTTTGAACTCTATTTTCACTTTTAACCCTTCAAAAAACTTGTACACATATAAAGCCAACTTGTTGATGTACCTTTCCAACAAGAAACAAGAAGTAAGAATATTTAGAAGTGCAACAGTCTAGAAGTTGTATAGTTGTACACAGGCAAGGCATCACTTCTACTTCAGCTGCATCGACGAGACGTTTAAAAATTTAGTAGTCATTCATTAACAGCTGCGATGAGCAAAAACAATACAGTAATAACAGTAAAAAAACAAAAAACACATTATAGTGTTCTACCAAAGATAAAAATACAACAATAATAAAAGTCTATCACACCGCCAATCCAATACTCCAAACTTCAAACTCCAAACGCCAAACATCAAACGCCAAACACCAAACGCTAAACGTAGATGCAACAGCAGAAATAAACAGGCTTAACAGCAATCAAAATCTCTTTCTAAGCGTATCAACATAACGCATCTTTCGCTCTACTTTACTAGCAGCTCTAACATTAGTCTTAGGCCCATCGACAAATGCCATACGAGCAGCGAGTAACGCGGCGTTACTTCCAGATTGGACAGAGGCGTGTTTAACAGGTGTCGTAGTAGACATCATTCCTACTTTTGCGTTGCGGCGCAGACTGTTGGTTGATGATAATCCAGATACATGGGCTGGCTTTTGCGGGATGGATTTAACTGAGACGGTCTTTGTGTCCTTTGCGCACTTAAGGGTATTAACAGTAATGACAGTATCCTCAGGAATCAAGAAATGAACAGACTTCTTCACAGGTTTGGTATTCTCGCACTCTGGGACAGTATTCTGCTGTGCGACGTTGACGTCAGATAGCAAAGTCGCCTTTTTTCCCTCTGCATCAAGAGCCACAGCCGAAGCCTCAGCAACGATACTCAAGTTCTCACCGGTGGCAGCCTCAGCAGTACAAACAGCTTTAGCAACATTCTCCTGTTTCCCAACAGAAGCGTCCTGGACAGCGACTTTAGTAATCTCGGGTTTGTCAATATTCGTAGCGGCAGTCAAAGGCACTGGAGTGTTGTCACGTTCTTTGTCTCCCCCAAAAAACGCAGGAGTGACAACTTCAACGTGTCCTTCGTCCGCGCAAAGTCCGTTCTGGTCGTGGTCGCCGTTCAAAGTCAAAGTGCCAGTCAGCGGTGGAAGCGAATCAATCCACCTGGTCAAATTCAAAATCCTGTCTTCTTCCGTCTCGTCGTCATCACCGTCATCGAGATTGCCAATCAAAGCCGTAATAATAGCATCAAAGCTGTAGTAATTCTCTAGCTCTGTGACGTAAATAGCAACAGTTGAGCGCACGGCAATGAACGCTGCTGCAAAGTCGCCCGTTTCGGGATCAAGGCACAAACAAATATAAAACGTCCAAAGCGTCAAAAGGACACTAAGGATCCAGTAAAAGTTCAAATACATTGTCAAACAAGGTATTCAAACAAGTAAAAAGTCTTTAAAAGCAAGTTAAAGGTCAAGGTAGCAAATCTTTAGGTCTCAGTATTCTGAAGCGTGGTCTGCGAGGAGGAAAGTGGGAAATTGGGAAACTGGCCAGATATTGGGACATTTGCACGTGCTAAAACTTTATATATGTGCGGCTCACTGTTTACACTGTGCCTTACACAGCGCCTTACAGCGCCTTACAGCGCCGACCGAGGTATACTACGTTGCTAGCCATTTATTGATAGTATAATACAGATTAACCATTCACGGGAACTACTTCCCTTGTGGGTATAAAATCAAAGTCCAGGACCTCAATAAAAGTATCCTGACCTCTTTGCACTGCGGCCACGCACCTCCGCTCATCGAATCTGACCTGCCACACGCGATGTAAATCCGACAATAAATCTTTGACGACTTTACCAGTTTTAATGTTCCATAGCTTTAATGTGCCGTCCGATCCAGAGACAACTTTGTGCTCGTCGTGTTGGAAACATGTGATGGCGCCTGTGTGGCCTTCGAGTTTGTGCACGAAGGAACCGGTTTCGGGTTCCCAGACGCGTAGGGTAGAGTCAGCGGCTGCAGAGACGAGAGCTGTGCGGTTGAGGTCAAGAAGGCCGACTAGGGATGTGTGTCCGTCTAGAGTGTATAAACATTCGCCAGTCTCTAAACTCCATATCTTGACAAGCCAGTCCATGGAACCGGAAATACATCGGTTGCGTTTAGAGTCGATGGCGACGGAGTATACTTTAGCGTTGTGACCTGCTAGTCGATGAAGACACTCGCCGGTAGAGATTTTCCATACACGGACAAAAGTATCATACGAGCCAGAGACGAGGGTATTGCCGTGGCCTGCGATGGCGCGCACAGAGTGAGAGTGTCCAGTCAAAGCACGGAGGAAGAAAGGATCAGTTTCTGATTCAGGGTTTGCGGATGTGGGGAGATAGTCAGGGTCGACGCCTACTTTTGGTAAGCGCCATATGCGGAGGGTCGAGTCGCGGGATCCGGTGACGATGAGGGGTTCTTTTGGTTCCATTATGGGTTTTCCTTCGGTTGTGTAGCCTGTGCATACTGGCTGGAGGATTTGGAGGCAGCGCACGGTGGATGTATGGCCGTAAAAGACGTGGGTGCCGACGCCTCGGGCAATGTCCCATACACGGACGGTGCGGTCAGTAGAGCCCGAGACGACAGTGTTGCCGACGTATTGCATAGCCCAGACGCCGCCTTCGTGTTTGTCGAGTGTTGTTCGTAGACGACCGGTTCGCGTGTCGTAGACGTTTATGCACCAGTCATTTGAGCCAGTGACGATGATATCAGAGTCGAATTGCAGACAAGTCACAACGTCGCGGCCGTGGCCAGGTAGAGACATGTGTTTTGGGGTATAGTGAGGGTCCATCCAGTTACGATAGACATGGAAGTGCTTGCGGTATACGGCTTTAAAGATGTTGATTGTGGAGTCGTTGTTAGGAGACGCGAACCAGCGGTCGGTCGCTGCGGTTTCCAGTTCAGCGTCGTTTGTCTTGAAACCGTCAACAGCGAGCAGTCTTCGCCATGTGAACGGAGAGCCATCGACAGCGGCTTTCCACGTCCGCGAGACCTGAGCAGCTCGACACAAAGACTGAGCATCGAGCAGTTCCAAGACAGAAGCTGTGAGTTCGTGCGGAAGTCGCGAAATAAAGTCGCAACGCAGCGCCGGAACAACAGCAGCAGCAACAGCAGACAGAGTTTTGCGCGAACAGCGTCGCAGCAGTTCAAACACAAGATAATCCTTTGCTGGCTCAGACAGATCAGAAAAACAGCTCAAAAGACTGGAAACGCCCGCGACAAGCTGAGGCGGCGGCGGTGGGCGCATGCCAAAATAGTCGCTGCCCTCCGCGTCTGCTTTCGCGTCGGTTTCCGCGGCAACGACGACGGCGTCCAACGCAGCCGCGGCCTCGGCCTCGTCAAGAAGCAGTCTTCTGCGCAGGGATCCCGTGACCGGCGACAGCGAGGGCGACGGGAGCAGGGGCTTTGGCTCGGAGACGTCGATTGTGAGCCGCCGTTTGTGTCCGGCCGCGGCGTCTTCGCCGGACGCTGACAGTCTTCTTTTGCGCTCTTCGGCTGTTTTCAGTGTGTTTGTCTTTATTTTTGTGTTGTTGTTATTTGTGTTGTTATTAGCATTTGTGCTTGGAATTGGAATCGAGGTTGGGTTCAGGGCTGCCTTTGTCATTGTCCGCAGCAATTCCTGATCCCGCTCGTCGGTCTGCGTCATTCAGAGCTCGTCAGTACGCGACTCTTTTGATTAATAAGCACATCTGTACAAAGAAAACACACCTTTCCCGCGACCTTGTTCGCACCGGCATCCTTCCTCAGCGCCAGACTGTCCGCCAAAAGCCCGCGCAACACGCGTTCCTTTTCCGCTTCTTCTTCTCCGCCGCCGCCGCCGCCGCCGCCGTCGCTCGCGCGTTCGGCCATTTCCCTGTTTTCGGCGTAGCGAATCGTCAGCGCTCTGTTTTTGCTCACTCTGCGCTTCTCCGCGTTGCTTCTGCGTCCCCTTCGCCCTTCTTCTCAATCGTCCCAGCTGTTTCAAGTTCGCTCTCCAAAATAACAAACCTACCCCTAAAGCCCTATTAACATTACCCGGCATCAAAGTTGCTTACAGTTATCGAGACACTATGATTTCCATTACTTTGTCTCAAGTAAGATCGTTATAATGCCCAACAGCATCTATCGCGCGCTTCTCTCCGAACTTGGCGAATGGATCCACGCCGCCCGCCAGCGCCCCGGCGTGTCGCAACTGCTCCAGCAAACAATGGACATGGCTCCACCGCCCGCGCCGTCTTCCACCGCGACTTCACCAACTCCATCCGCGTCCAAGGGTTGGTCTCAAGCTACCGATAAATCTGACGACAATCTCGCAAAGCTGCATAATACTCTACGGTCTGTTCTGAAGCAGCAGTTCCGGGACGCGGAGGACTCGAAGAAAACTCGCGATGCGCAGGAAATATTACTGTACCTCCGCAGTCAACGAACGTACAAGACTCTTTTGGAGAAATACAATCCAACTGCTACGCTTGAGGATCATGAGCGGATAAGACTTACGGCCAGACGTGTGGGTTTGGAGTTGCCTAAGGACATTGAGCAGAGATTAAAGAAGGAGGACTCGGATCCTGATGATGAGAAGAAGGATTAATTGCCTTCTTTTTTAATTTTGTACATAGACCAATTTATTAAAAAACGTTTCATTTTTATGACCTCAGGCAACTTGTCCGTGATCACTTCGTGCAGCTTCTGAGTTCTCCGTAGTGTCGTTCATAGCATCATAAAAAGAGCTCGCCTTATCATATTGTCTCATTTATACATCGATACAATACAGAGGCCAACCGTAGCAAAGACTCTGTCATAGCCTTCTATTTTGACCATTTCAAAGTATTCACTTAACTTCTCATTTCCATCAAGTGAACACGCTGCAAACAACTTGAGACAGCGCAAAAACCGACGTTACGTCTAAAACACATAATCAAGCCTAATAGACGCACACCTAAGAGACTCCCCAAACTCCCAAAACATTCTCCTTAATAACCCTCCCATCACTCTCCGCGCCGCCCTGCAGCTTCTTCACCCTTTTCACCAATAACCCGACCATCAACGGACCAAAAACCGTACAAAGAACAATAGCCCATGTTACAATCAAAAAGATATCAGAGCTCCCTGTTTCTGCGTCGGATTTATCACTGGCAAATATGCCGTTACTTTCGGCTATTGAGGAGACTAAAAAACCAATCTCACCACGTGCGACCATCGCGCAGGAGATAATTGTTGCTGGGTATAATGATTTTGGTTTCTTTGCTTTTGAAGTACTTTCTTGTGTCTCGCTTGTAATGTTCTCTGTTGATTGTATCTTTTTAAGCTCAATAGTGTCAGTTGCTGCCATTATTTCTGTATTCTCAACCAATTCGCTAATTTCTTCGGTATTTTCCCGTGATGTACCAGAATCAACCTGATTACGATTCTCAGGCGGCTCATAAACACACCACAAACTGTTCAATTTCACTTTCAGTAATCGCCGTTTTGAAATACTAAGTCTCTCAAATCCTGGTAAACTCCAAGATACGAGCCATAATCCACAAACCATTTTCGCAAATGCCATAAGAATCGTGTATATAATTCCTTTCCAAACAATTTGACCTGAAAACATTTTCGTGATTGGAATTGAGAACCCAATCGATGCCTTTAATAGTGTTAATTTATTGTTCTTGTACTAAAATGACATACGTACAAAGAAAAGAGGACGTAAGAGACGGTTTACTGGTGCCGCGTAGTATTTCTCGAATACTTTGATTCCTGAACAGTCCTCTACTGTGCTTGTAACGCCCGTTGCTGTATCTGAATCGATGCTGTCTCTAGATGCAGCCGTAGCAACTCTAGACACATGAGGAACTTCTGCATCCCACCAAGCAATCACCGCGCCGGCGATATAAGCAGCAAACAAGTTTGAAGTACCCGCATAAGAAGATGCAGTCACAAAAGCAACTAAAATCAAAGTGTGAATAACAAAAGCAAATCTGATATCAACAAATACGTCATAGATTCCGTTTGTAGAATTTCTCTGTCTCCATGAATTCAACCACATCGTCAAAGGCTTGATTATGAACAGGCATAAAACAGGCGCGCAAACGGCAAAACCAACAGAAACCAACAAAGGACGAACAACAGTAACAGCACTAAACGATCCGCTACTCTTCCCAAGATTCGAAATAACCTGCACCATCACCAATCCCAACACATCGTCCAACATAGCCGCGGTCGTCAAGACGACGCCAAGTCGCGAAGTGGTGAGGCCGCTGGTGGAAAGAACTGTGAATGTGGTGCCTAGACTGGTTGAGCATAGCGCCGCGCCTGCTGCGAAACATTGAAGTGGAGTTGCGTTGATGAGGTTTGTTAGTGTGAATGAAAGGCCGATTGGCAACGCGACTCCTGTGAGCGCGACGCCGGATGAGATGAATATATTCGACTTCAGCGATTGAAACGAAGTAGAAAGGCCCCCTGTTTTCATTAATAGCCCGTGGTACATTTACTTAATCAACTTACCTTCATAAACTAGCAACAACAACCCCAGATACCCCAACTGCACAATAACATGCTCAACTTCCTCTCCCAACCATTTAGCACCAGGCGTACCCCACGCAACGCCCAAAAAGACCTGACCTAAAAGACCGCAGTACAGCGCTTTATCTAGCACGTAATTCACAACGTTTAACAAAAGTATAAATGAGGATTGTATTAGTATTGTTTGGATATCGGGTTCGTGGTATGGTATCGAGGCGCTGTTCATTTGGCTGTTGACTCAAGTGGGCATTGGGGCGGTTGAAATTTGAACAATAGTGTCGGGTTTAGCGAAAACCTTATTTGATGGGCCTGTGTAATGATCCTGTTTATTTTAAAATGAATTCATCAAATTGCGCAATAAAGATTTATCAGAGTTTCTATTAAAAACTGAAATATTACAGTTAATTTAACTCTAAAATATTGAATACATGGACTTCTCTGTGACTGCAACTTCTCAAAGCTGCTGAACAAGAGTATTTTGTACTCATGCTATTCTCATTATGCCGTGCCATCTAGTGTACGTACAACATCAGATGTGCAGTTTCAAGTTTCTCATTTTTTTAGCATCACATATTTATTATAACGTACTTTATTAGTCAGCGGCTGATATCAGTCAAGCGGTGGATTTCCTTAAACAGCAATCACATAATCCATATTTTTTTTCCTGCAACAACACATCCAATTGAACACTAAATACCAGAGATAAAAAAAAATAAGCTAATCTGTATCATTTGAACACGGTTATTGATAGTTCCCTGCTTGTCTGTATATACTACATAGTCTTTAAGATGGTTTTGCTCCGGCTGATAATCCCCTTTTTCATAATTTCAAACCTCTACGCTGAGTGATATAGTACGTTTACTGTAGTAATAAGTGAAAGAGTTGAAAGATTTATAACCCAATAAAGTCTGCAACAAGTAAAAATTAAAAAAAAAATAATAATCAAAAATATTCAGTATAGTTAAGACTACTTGCATATCCTCACAATTCAAAAATCAACTAAGTTCCAAGTATTTTTGACAACGGTCTTTAAAGACACAATTTGACTTTTTTTTTTGACGGGAATCTCAGTAGTTATGACTTTCAACCACATGTTGAAATCGCTAGCTATATGTTAAAACTGACAAGACCATATCAGTATATGTGACTTTTTGAATTTTTGCAGAAAGCATGTTAATTTAAACAAAACGCATGAAGTTGTACTGTAGTTTTTACGTCAGTCGACCATTCTTTTTTTTTGGAAACAAATATCACAAATACAATGTAGCGCGCATGAAACTTGTCATGAATCCGTCACAGTTCTTTTACTATAAAAACAAACATGAATAGGAGTCTATAAAATGTGCCAGCTAGAATTTCTTAAGATGAAAATGCAGCAAATTGCTTATAAAACTTATAACAATATAATCACAATTTTATATGATGTTCAAGAATGGAGATATGAAACTTACCTACATGTTTAAAGTCCTAAAGTCAGCCCATGCGGAAAGATCTGTTTTGAAATTTTGAGTGTGATTTGTTGAAATGCTCGTTAATCTTTTTCAAATAGTAAATTATGTTGAGATTTACGATATCGAAACTCATTGATTTAGCCTGAGTGCGCTTGTTCAAAGTTTTGCTACAGCTATTAACGAGTATGGGTTTCCTAGTGATAGATAGAAGACACTAGCAGTAATATATTTAGTGCAGAAAGTAGTTGAGTGAAATAAGTAGCGTTTTATAGTCGAAGTAGCTGGTTTATAGTCGAGGTAGAGATGCAAAAATCACAATTAAAGAGGTTGATAAACGAAAAGACGAATAAGGTCTTGGTAAAAACAACTATATTAAATTACAACGAAATTAGAAGATAATATCCTCATCATGATCAGCAGTAAGATCATCAGGAGCAGATAAAGCGCTTGGGACAAGACCTTCTTCGGCCTCGAGGGCTTCCTGAGCCGCTTTGGTAGCCGCGATTTCAGCGTCGAGAGCAGCTTGGTCACGTTGTTTTTTATCCTGGACTTTTTTAAGACGGTAGAATTCTTCACGTTCGAGTTCGTCGAGTTCGTTGTTGATGTCTGTGGTTTGTTAGTATGAGGTTAAGAAAGAGAAGAAGGGGATGGGGGCGCACATTTGATGGTGTTTTCGGTACGGGGGATGATGACGTGCTCGATGGCGTTTACACGACGGTTAGTGACTTTGATAACCTCGTCGAGGATGACAAAAGCCGTTTGAAGAGAAGCCAGTTCGATAAGAGTCTCGACAGCCTTTGAGTAGACTTCCTTTGCCTTTTGGACTTGCTGTCCACCACGGCCGAGACCGGTGAGTTTAAAGTCGTTGTTTTGCTCGTTGTAGTAGGCTTCGAATGCCGGGAGCATGACACCGGAGACGTTTTCCTGCTTTGCGCGGACGCGGAAACGGGCGGATTTGGCGGACTCTTGGACTTGGTAGCCGATGCTGTCGCCGGTTGCGTAGGTGACTTCGGCGAGGGAGAAGGCGGCTACTTGCATGACGCGGCCCATTTTCCGTTTGGCCTAAGTATGTTAGCAAAAACAAAAGAATTAGTAAATGAAGGTAAGAAGACCTCATCAATTCGGCGGGTGATTTCGCGGAAACGACCGGTGAGGGCCTCGGACTTGCGCTTGAGGAGGGAGTGGCCGACGGTCGCACCTTTCAGCTTTCCCTTCATCAGGGTGAGCGTCATTCGTGTCGGGAAGACTGCTTCTCTGTAGATAGTCAGCAATTGAGTTAATAAAGAATGTTAAATTACAGTACCTGTTGGCTGCTCCGGACATTGTTGCTGTTAATGGTGCTGCTGCTGTGGTTGTCGATAGAGCAGAGATAAAGCGATAAAGCAATCGCGCAGCCCGGACGTTGTGATGGTTATGCCGGAGCTTAAGTTACCCTGCTGTTACACACGCTTCACGACGCCGCACCGTGTTTCGCGAAGCAGCGCAGACTTTCACCCAGAACAAGGACAAGAAGAATGGCTGATTCGAGCGATTCGCTCTCGACGCGCGTCGACGTTTTTCTGATCTCCGACAGCGATCTTTTGTGCGAGCGCGACGTGCTGCGCCACCCGCACAGCCTCGCGCCCTGGCTGCGCTACGTCGAGCACAAGGCCGGCGCGGCGGTGCACGAGCGGGTGTTTGTGCTCGAACGCGCCTGTCGGGCGCTGGCACGGTCGTATAAAGTCTGGCGCATGTATCTGCAGATGCGGGTAAAGCACGTGGACGGACTCAATCCGGCGAGGTACGCGGACGAGTATGAAAAGGTCAACGAGTGCTTCGAGCGCGCTTTGCAGATGCTCAGTAAAGTATACACTTATACTCTTATATTTATATATATATACACGTACTAACAGTGAACAATAGATGCCACGTCTCTGGATCGACTACCTCGAGTTCCTCTCAAAGCAGTGCGCAGTCACGGGATTCAGACGCGTCTTTGACCGCGCCCTGCGAGCATTGCCCATCTCCCAGCACGACCGCATCTGGCCGCTATACCTCGCCTTTGCGCGCTCTGCCAAAGGCCCCACTGCTGTTGCTGTTTACAAAAGATACCTTCAATACAGACCTGACGACATTGAGGACTTTATCGATCTTTTGGTCGAGTCAGAGTACTATGCTGAAGCTGCAGAGCAGTACATTGCCTTTCTGAACCGCCCTGTGTTTTCGTCAAAGAACGGCAAGAGCCAGTTCAACATCTGGACAGAGCTCACCGATCTTCTCGTCCACCACGCTCGAGAGATTAGAAACATAAACACCGAAAAGATCATCAGATCCGCTATCGACAAATTCGAAGACCAAAAGGGAAAACTCTTTGTCAACCTGGCCATGTACAAAATCGCAATCGCAGACTACGAATCTGCCCGCGATGTATTCGAAGAAGGCATCACCACCGCAATGACAATCCGCGATTTCATCCTCATCTTTGACGCATACGTCGAGTTTGAAGAATCTGTCATTTCGAAATTAATGTCCCGTGACTCTCCTGATGACGCTGAACTCGATATCCGCATGCTCAAATTTGAGCAACTCATGGACCGACGACCGTTTCTTATTAATGATGTTTTACTACGGCAAAATCCTCATAACGTGCTCGAATGGGAGAAACGTGTTGGCCTGTGGGGCTCGAACGATGCTCAAGTTGTCGAGACTTATACTGACGCTATCGCAACTATAAACCCCAAAAAGGCACAAACTGGTCAACTCTATAAACTATTCACAAACTACGCAAAGTTCTACGAAAAAGCCGGTGATTTAAATTCCGCCAAAATAGTATTTGAAAAAGGATTCAATGTCCCATTCAAATCAGCCAACGAATTAGCTGACCTTTACATCGAATATGCCGAAATGCTTCTCCGCGCCGAACAATTCGACCAAGCACTCGCACTCCTCTCCAAAGCCACCAAAGGTCCGAAAAAATCCTCCATCGACTTTTTCGACGACTCGATCCCCGCTCAGCAACGACTATATAAAAGTATAAAGTTATGGTCGTTTTACGTGGATTTAGTTGAGAGCGTAGGATCGATTGCGGATACGCGAGCTGTTTATGATGCGATTTTCGAACTTAAAATTGCAACGCCGTTGACTGTTGTTAACTACGCTTCGTTTTTGGAAGAGAATAGATACTTTGAAGAGTCGTTTAAAATCTACGAACGAGGAATCGAGCAGTTTAGTTTTCCAGTCGCATTTGAGTTGTGGAATATTTACCTCACAAAAGCTGTACAACGCAAACTTTCAATCGAACGACTCCGTGATTTATTCGAACAAGCATTGGAGAAATGTCCACCAAACCTCTCAAAACCAATTTTCCTACTTTACGGCGATTTGGAAGAAACAAGAGGTCTTGCGAAAAACGCAATGCGTATTTACGATCGCGCTACAACCTCCGTTTCCGAATCCGATCGTGCGGAGATGTATAAATTCTACATTCAGAAATCAGCCTCTTTATACGGATTATCCTCCACCCGCGCTATATACGAACGCGCGTTATCCCATCTCCCCGACGCCGACTGTCGCGCGTTATCCCTCGACTTTGCACTTACCGAGCAAAAACTAGGCGAAATCACTCGTGCGCGCGGCGTTTTTCTTCACGGTAGTCAGTTTGCTGATCCACGCTTGTTTCCAAAGTACTGGGAGAAATGGCATGAGTTTGAAGTTGAGTTTGGCGATGAGGATTCGTTTAAGGAGATGTTGAGGGTGAAGAGAAGTGTTGCGGCGCAGTATAATAATGATGTGGGGTTTATTGCTGCACAGATTGTTGCTAAGGGTAGTCAACACAATGAAAACAACGAGAGCGGTGAGGGTGAGAAGGGTGGGGATGTGTAATTTGCATGTATTAGATTTTGTATTAGGAGTTTTTTGCTGAAAGTTGTTTAATTATGTCTGACTGTACATTAAAAGAAATCTTTATTTCTCTTCTTTAAAAAAGCTATACTTTATCCAGACAGTATATTAAGATAAATAAGTGTTAGCCACTACTGCTTCCAACGCGAATCAATCTGCTCCGCAATCGTACTCGCAATCTTATCATCTCTCTGCGCATCCGCCTGAATTCCAAACTGTTTCTCCACCAATCCGATCCCCTGGCTCACATATCCCTTTGTCTTTGACACCGCCGCCGAGGCATTTTCCGAAGCGGAAGTAGCTGCGTTTGAAGCGGATTCCGAGACTGAGGAAGCGGCGTTGGACGCACTTTCTGACGCAGCGGAACCGGTTTCTTGGGCCTTTGTGGAGGCGGAGGAAATGGCTGATTCGACTTGATTGAGGATTCCGGAGAATGCGGATTTTTCACCGTTGTTGTCGTTGTCTTTGCCGTCGTTGCCGCCTACAAAGTTTCCGAGGAATGACATTCTGCCTTTTTATTTGTTCTTTCTGCGTGAGGAAGAGAGAGAGAGGGAGAAAGAGCGAAAGAAGGAGGTGGGTTACGTTGATGAGGGCGATGAGTGATTTATACGTTTCACGATTGCGGCTGCTAACTTTCTTTCTCTACTTCAATTGAGTTTCAAGATGTTTCAGGTCTCTTTTTACCGTTATTATTTCCTTCCGTTTTCTTTTCTGCAAACTACTCTAATTTTTTTCATTTCTTTTGGTTACCAAGACAACTATGCTAAAATATACTTTACCGTATTACGACTTTTAAAAACGTTGGATTGGGTGTTGAGAAGTAGTTTAGGAAAAGGATCGAGAAGCCGAAATTACGCCGTGCGTCCGTCCTTGCTCAATTTCCCCGAATCATAAGCTCATTACTATTGCGTCTGTCTTGGTAAGTAATCGTCAATTGAACATCCTTGTTCATTCCCTCTTTACATTCAAAAAAGAAGACACTCTCTATTTTCAACTGATTGATCATTTATAATTATTTACTAATTATATACGATATCAACGTACTTTCTTCGTATACAATTTGTACAATCTTGGTTCGTATTAATTTTAAAGTTTAGTGAACCGACGGTAGGATTGCATGCTTCTAGAACGTTACCCCTCCCGCAAAATTGCTTTTTTCCAATAAACCACCAGAACCAAGTCTTTCAACCAGCTTAAACTACAGCACTTTGAAATTGCGTTTATTTTCATGTTTAGATGCTTCAAGTTTTCTTTTTTTAACGGCACTAAGTAAGTACACAAAGTTCATTGTCTCAGAACTGTTTGTGATGGCTATTTGATCAGGGTCCTGTGTCCACTATCGATCTAAGCGGATTATTTGTGGTTTAAACTGATTGTTTACGACATTTACTATTTATAAATCTGTTCATTTTATATAACTATGAATTGATATTTAAACGTAATGAAACTGAGTTGATAACTTCGTTAATACCTCAACTTGTCTTAAGCAATGAAGTCAGACGGTCATTTCCATTTGCATCTACTTTTTTAATGACTTTTATTTATGTTTTTAGTATTTGTACAATAATACAAAATAGCAAAAGAAACAAATGATATATGCAATTGAATTTACGAACCAAGTCTACCAACTCATTCATATCATTTGGTAAAGGTGCGGCTTACAACAAGGTTACGGGTTAAAACCCCACGTGAAAGTGACGACATCTTTCATCACCTTCATTCCAATATTCACATCTACAACAAATCTACTGTTATACATTTCAAATGGCATTTACAGTAACATATAACCTTTAAATCCCGGGATATATTTCAAATTAGACTAGTCCACAATCACAATTCTTCTTTCCATTTACTGGAAAGAGGATCGGCCCTGACCTTGAGTCTGACCTTGAGTTTGTCCACGAGTCTGACCTTGCGTCTGGCTGCGAGTCTGCTGTCCCTGAGCCTGGCCCTGAGATCGACCACTACCGGGCAAGCGGTCAGAAATCATACTCGTGATATTCTCATCACGACCTCTTTCGGCCTGGCTTTCGTTGGATTGATCCATGCCGAGCTGGCTCTCAACAGTATCAACTCCCTTGCGAATGTACTTATCCGCTCCGCCTTGCTGTCCTGACTGGGCCTGAGATGACTGTGTCGATTGACCCGACGCGGCTTTCTTGATAAAATCGGACATTTTTGTTTTTCGAGGAAAGAATTAAACTGCCAAAAATTGACTAGGAGACCAAAATTTCCCTCTCCACTAGTGTCCTTTTATATTCTTTCAAACAGTAAAAAGCAATCACATCGCCTTCAGCGATCACTACCTATTCATCAGGCGGGGTGTGATCAACCAAAAAAAGTCAACGGCGGCGGCACATGGAAATCTTGTTGCTTTCACTGTAAATTATTCGTTCCCAAAAAGTCCATTACAAGATTATCAAAGTTCTCCCAACTCGTCAGATCATGAATCATCTTTGCTGAATATCCCAACTCGTCATCCTCCGCAGTTAACATTGCTTCATGTGACATCACTTGTGCTGCTAACCTTCCTTCGTTTTCCATCTCTTCACTCTTTTGCGAGTACGTGTTCTTCATCCGCGGGGCATTCTGCGCTTGTAATGCTTCTCCGCGCAATTCTTCTAGAATAATAGAGTATCTCTGAGCCAGTGAATTCTCCTTTGCAGCACTTGCTATTTGTAATTGACACTTTTGCCCTGCTTCAAAATATACTTGCCATCCTTCTCGTCCTTGTGATTTTCGTCGAATCGTATGTACATAAAACACTACCACAGCACAGAACGTAACGTACTGAGTAAACCATAATGCTGAAAAAACCTGCCGGCTATCAAACAAATCATTAATTATTCCCGCAACAATCATTGCTGCTGATAAACATTCCTGAACTCCAGCTTCATGATCCGCATTGCTATCTTCGTATCCATTCTCTCCCGGTGTCAAAGATGCAAAATCTGACAACAAGAATGGTCGATTGACCAAAATCATTGCATGAGCGTATGCAAGCGCAAGCATTCTACTCTGTCGTTGAAGCAGTGCCATCAAAAGCGATGGCTGTACTCGGGCAGGATCTAAAAATGCCGGTAAATTTGAGTACCAAAGCTTGAGTTCTTCAGTATATTTTTTGCTGTAGGAGCTGCGTTCCGACGTACTAAGCCTTTTTATACTGTAAATATCTCGTAAAATTCCAGAAAGCATTCGCACCAATTTTGCATGCAGCACCGGCGCAAGCATCACACAGTTCACAGTCTTGTGATTATCAATTCTGATCTCTCTACTTGTGAGCGCATCATCGTTCACTAAAGCCGGAAACTCCTGATCAATATCACTATCATGAAAAATACTTGGTCTTCCTAGAACTGCACTTAGGTATTTATCCAAGCAGTACGCACTCCAAAACACTCTTTTTCGGGTCTCAAACTCAACATAGTCCACATTTCCGACATGCGGTTGCTGCCTATGTAATCCAAGAGCTTGAATAAGATGAGCAAGAGTGCCAAGTAAGCTTCTGCAATGATTGATTCGCGAACAGCATAATAGATAGAAACATTGACAAAGCCGTGCTTGAACGCTAGTCAATCGCGGCCTTCCAGTTTCCATATTCAACTGACGTTCAGCGGCATGAAAATATATAAAACTGTTATCTGAATAATTAGCTGTCTTGTATGCAGCGGGGTATTTTTTGGCATGCGCAAGTAGTAGAATCACAATCGCATTTCGTTCATGCATGCCTTCTTGCACGTCTAATGAGTCGTATGAAGAGTAGAAGTCGTCAAACCAAGCCTCGACAGTAGGCTGATGTAGAAATCTATACGTAGGCATCGCATATGAAAAGTAAAAATCGACCAATTCTTTCGCCTCATTTTTCGGTGGAAGTATAAAACAGCTGGAGTTGAAATCAGGTAACGCCGGATCGCCAAATGTTAATATCGAGGAGCTGGTATTTGCGTAGTCCAAATCATGCAGTCGTCGCTGGACTCGCATTATGAAAGCAACTCCTGATGAAGAGCCCACATACTGGCCCAAAGTGTCTGTTTGCGGAGGTTCAGGGGAGTTACGAGCGGACACCGGAGGCTCGTTCTGGATTTGTCGAATATATTCAGGCTCATCGCGAATTGGCACATCCTCAGAGTTGATGATTGTATCTATCGACAAAGGCGAGCGTTTTTGCTGATAGACAGGAGGTGTTTGCGGTTCGGCAAGAAGCTTTAGCGCTTTCGTAGATGCGGGGCTCGCAAGCCCGCTCCACTCTGGTGAAGGAGGTCGACCACGGTGATACTCAGCCAAAAAGTCACACTGAAGAGATAGCTGTACGCATCGAACACAAGGTCTATTTCCGCTACATCGTGTTTTTTTCCTTGACTAAGTCAGTCAAATACAAGAAATACCGCAATCAAGATGCTCACAGTTTGCAATTATCACATGCACGACTCACTCGCTGCCTTTCTGTCTGCATTTTGCGTATACGCTTGACTGATTTATTCGGAGGAGAAGCAGCGGTTATCGGCCTTTTTGGAGGAATGTCAGTGGGTAGTAGTAACTGCTGCAGGGAAGGAGGAACACTGTTCTCGGCTGATGTATGAAGTGTAGCCGGAGTAGGTTGCGCTGTAAATTGAGACAAGGCAGCAGCAGCCGCGTATTGGTCTTCATCATCAGACACTGCGGCCACTAACGAGACCACACCCGTACTAGCAAGACGGGACGGTAGCGTCATGACTATGTAGACGGCATAGTTTGTGGGGAAGTAGATGTGCGTGTGAACAATGCGGGGCCCGTACTCAGCAGACCTCCTGCAAGCATCATGGGGCCTGTACTATAGCCAAAAGTTTCATCACGTGACATGGTGTTACCAATGCTGAGGGAATTTGAGTTTGTGAATTCTGCAACTTGGGCCGTGTCGTGCAGGCAGGAAGCGAAGCTAGTGGGAGAAGGTTTGAGCAGCCGCTGAGTTAGCTCATCCCTTGGGAAGCGAAGTGCACGATATATTGGCAATTTGGCACTAAGCGCCCCAGACAGAAATGCGGTGCGAGACAAACACAAAGTCACGAGTGCGAAGAAAATCGACGCCGCTAGCACTTTTTTGCGTATCTTTCTGCTGAAAGCGGAGGTAGATACTAATAAAGGCTAGAGAAAAAAAAAAGGGATAAACGATAAGGCGGAGAGAATCGAGACAGAACCTGAGTCAGTTGTCCGTCAACGGCAGCTGTCTGCAAAGACGGATCTGTTCGAGTGCCAAACAGCGCGCTGCTGACTGCCTTTAAAGGCTTTTCGGATTTTTTGTTTTTAATCCAAGATGAATGAGATAAATCAATTATGTCAGAAACAAGGTGGTCTTCTACTTTATAGTGATTAGTTGTGCAAGCGTGATGCAGCACCAGACGCCTCAGTGGTCCCGCGAGTCAGCATTATACGGGTCAGTCGCCAAAGACCCTATGCGCGCTCCCGGCACTAGCGAGTACTGATCTATCTATATCGCACAAACTGCTTGAAGCATAAACAAGATACAATAAATTAGGCCGCTTGACACAAAGCCAAAACATAAAATGAAACTGAGAACGAAGAGAAAGACAGCAAACGTCGATGAGAGTGGCAGCAGCACCGAGCGTGGCGGATCTTGCGGGTTTTTCTGATCATGCGTGGTAGGGACTATTGGTGATTTTCACACCAGAAGTACCCAGAAACGGGGAGCCAACCCAGACTTGGGACGAAGTCAACAACCCGAAGAAGGCGGTACGAACCGTAACTTTTGTCTCGGCTGTACACAAAAGCTTATGCAAGAGTTGCCATTAGCGTTACTCCTAAGCTCGCTCTGTATTCAATGATGCAAATAAGCTGCATTTCAGGTACTCTTAGCTCTCCCCGTTCTAACCAAAGACTCTCCGTTGGTTTTAAACGCGAGCAAATTTTCCATTGCTTTTGTTAGCCGGTACAGTGTTGACTTGCCGTAAAGTTTAAGTTTTAAGCGGTGCGAACTTTGCACGGACCTATACCTCGCTAAACTCTATACGGTCGTCCGATTATTTTCTAGTGCTGGCAACTTCTTTTATTAACAAGCACGCTCGCTCTTTTTTGGCACTTCATTTATAAAGCTGCCAATTGCTAGTCCTCACAGTAGTTTATTTTTTTGCTTTCAGCAAAGATACAGACCTTATGAAGACTATTATGAGGCGAACACGTTACGGTATTATTCGCTCTGTCGTGTTAGTGCTTCTACTCTTCGTGGCATCCTTCTCGCTTTTCAACACAAGACACCATGGATCGTTCCACAACTCTGTTTCTGCTATGTCGATTGGCAAGTTTGAGTTCAAGTCTGGCGCTGTTCCAAATCGGCAGACTCTTCATCCGCTTTATGATCACAAGCACTTTCTGCGAGGTATTCTTGAGACCTGTTCTTCGGAAGCATCTGTCACTACTCCAAAGATTATTGTCAACTCCGCAGGTCTAGCTGGCACGGTGACATTTGCAGTCATGCGATACCATCACCAAAAAGGTTACTTACGATATAATCCTAACTTTCTTCCTTTCCTTCGAGGAGCTGCTCATCCATATTTGGGATTTGCGCAGCAAAGTCCTCCTATTAGTCCACATGGTCAGCCCGCCTTCAAACATGAGATTGTATATTGCGAGCTTGACTGGAGCATGCACGAAGGAAATCATGTATTGCAATGTCAAGAAGCGGCAGTGAAGCTGCCTTTGTCTCTGCCTGAGACTCAGAGTCACGGTTATTGTACAAAGCGTCCTGACTATTCTACCTCCCTCGGCTTTATTGATCCTCGAGTTTTTTACTCGCCACTAGGAGAGCCTTTGCTTATGGTTGGCTCCAGTGGTTTAGAGAACTGTGTCACTCAATACATAGTTGATTTGCGTACATTGATTCCATTACTTGCAGACAAGATGAAGCTAGATACTAGACGCAGTGCTATCCGATTTCCAGAGCTTACTCCGTTGCCACATCACTACTCTGGCCAAGAGATTGAGAAAAACTATATGCTTTTGTTCGATACAAGTCCTAGATTATACGTGCAGCAGTCACTATTCCCTCACAATATTTCAGTCATTGAAAAATCAATGGTCACACACAATCTTGCAATCGATCCTAGTTCTCAATGTCTTGCTTCACTAAACGCTACTTCCGAAATTGGAGTGACAACTATTGAACAAGCTACTAATTCATTACGTGTTACTCTTTGCAACTATCCTTGTGAACCTACGATTGAAAACACTGTTTTGGTTTCAATCATGCATGTCAGAACTGAACATTTTATGGAGACAACATACAAAAGACATCTTGTCGTGATGTCCCCAGTGGCACCGTTTGAGATAATTGCAAGATCTGGTCCACTAGAGTATTCTGGGTTGGAGAATGTGCATTCTGTGGCAACAACTCAAATTGCCTGGGATCATATGCATTTCCGCAGCCATTCCACGGAATCGACAGCTGTCGCTCCTCCAAGTGGCAGTAGTTCTGCCGCAAGAAAGCGTGGCACTACTCTTGAAAGCGGCTTCGTGAGCGATCATTACCATGGTTGGTTGGACGACACGATCCTAATCTCGTTGTCCGTCAACGTTATTGATTCAGCGGTCGTGCACACTAGTATCGCAGATCTTCTGTCTTGTTTGCAAGTTTGTTAATTGTTTTCGGTATGGCGTTTTTTTAGATGTTTGCACTTAATTTTTTAATGCTCACTAGCTCTTCAATTTTAAATGTTCATGATTGCATGATGATTTACTAAGATCAGATTGTCCTAGTCTTTTTATTAATGGAATGTCGCTGCGACAGTGAAGTTAAACCTAAAATCGTAAAATTGGGGTCTGAACTAACCTTGAACAGTAGAAACTCTATTCTGGTAAATTAAGGTTCCAGCTGACCGTTGATCCAAGATACTGATCTCTCCAATCTTGCGAGATTTTGAACCCAAGTTCGTATTTTTTTGCTTGCTAAAAATCCTCTACATCTCCCTTTGAAGAGAACATCAAAAGAAGATCGTCTTCACTGGATATGACAACTTTTTCTTTGAACTTGCAAACCGTTACCATTTCCTACTCGCATCGGGCTTTATGCAAACCTACTCTGGTAGGCTTTAATAAATATATGATACGAAGTGATACTACAATGGGACAGTTTGACGGATTCGTTATATGCCAATAACGTCTTGTCAAGGGAATCACTGTTCGTTGGACAGATTATACCATATCACTTTCTATCGAAAGTCGTTGGCGGAAAAGCGACTTGCTCGCAAAGTTGAACCATTTGCATCCGCCCATTGTTACAGTAGAACCTTTCTAAGAGCAAGCAATGGAGACACTATTTTTCCCTGCTTACGACGACTTCTTGCTAAAAAAATCTTGGCTACCTCTATAGAATATTAATTCAGACACGAAAAATCCCTGCTTATGACCAGTTCTACTTTTATAACATCCTGCTTTTAAAAAGGTTCTATTGTACTGGCATAATTGTTAAGTACAAAAGGACAGTCAATTCAAAACTTCAGAACCTTTAAACTCTTTCCCTCGCGCATGGTCTGGTTAACCGTATCTGTCAAAAGCTTATCCGAACTGTACCTCTTAAAATTAAAGTTTTTTCCAGCAATAACGGGTAAATTCAAAATGAAATAGAAAAAACTTGTTTAAGCGCAATTAATGAAGTGCAAAACAAGTGGCAATTGATTGAAGAAAGCAGAAGTTAAATTTTTGCTTTTTAATATAAATACATGGAGACTCTTCGTAATTACGCTAGTGAACTCTCATTTTCTGTTTGGCCTTGAGATTGAAGATTAATGAGTCTATTGCGCACGAACGTATTTTCCGTTTTAATTTGCGAAACGGCCTTTGCAAAAGTACAGACGCACGTTATACAGATTTTAAGCAATTTTATGATACTTGATGTCGGTTTGTAGGTTTCTCGACATCCACCAACTTACCGCGCGGTAGTCAACAGTTTGACTAATGCAATATATGTTTAGATATTTGCGTATGTTCTTAAATCCGATTGCATCTGTCGGTGTAGCCTTAATGGTCTAGAATATTAAAAACAGTTCAGTGAAAGTGTCAGCTCAAACTCAGCTAAGATACAAGTTTACAGTTCAGTGTGGAAGTTCTACTCAATCTGCTTTCAAATTTCGAAAAATAACCTGTCAATGACGTGTTGGGGGTGGGATTTAGATTTATGAATGCTGAGTGGGTCGTGAAACAGCTGAAACTGAAAATCTGAGAAGGGAGCAGTCTAGAACTTAACTCGTGCAGTTTAAAGCTTGTTCCGGTATTAAAGATACATCAGTTAACATGCGCTATACAATTATGATAATCAGAACAGTGTATATTTAAGCGCGGTTTTAACGAAAGAACTGTAGATTTTGGTTGTTTCGGCAAACTAGTCACTGAAGATGCTGTGTTTTGGTTATCAGCTTTTCGGTGCTTTTAAGCGACCGCACGGCCTACGGAAGCTTAATCGCTTTTGTCCGATAGCCACTAACGTGAATGTAGAGTATGCGTCGCATGTGGGTATGCGTCGCACTTCCCAACGGCATCGTAACAACAATTCCTATTTTCAACACTATAAACTCTCTAATCTATAAAAGTTATACTACGGATTAATAAATCTGACTATATTGTAGACGTTACTTAGGCACTAATATTATTCTCATAGTTGTTACATTTGCGGCAGCGCCTTGAACCTGCTTGACCACTTCCGGATGAACCATCATCCCGTCGCCTTTCAGAATGTTTCGTTCCAACTCCCTCAGTTTCTTTGGTCATATTTACTCTATCCTGTTTATTCAGTGTCTTACTATGCTTTAGACATTTTGTTTTAGCTGTAAAGCGTTTTGCTGGCAGCCTGACTGCCCTTCTAAGTGAAGCTTTTGAGTAAATGCTAGATGAGTTGCTCTAGTCAATTGATCCACTACATCATCAACTCTAGGTATCATTGCTGGAGATCAAGTGAGAAGACTTAAAACACAAGACTTGAAAGTTTCTGACTGCTAATCTAGCTTATTTTGTTTCTGAAGCGTCTTTGTAGTCTACATCTTGATCTGGTATACCGTACTCAAATTGTGTCCACAAACCCAGGTCAAACCACTCGGAGATAGGCTT
>JAJLXV010000125.1:0-44767 GCA_030571435.1 Myxozyma mucilagina | reverse complement strand
CCATGTGAGAGCGAGGAGGATATTGGAAGTGCGCCCAACCAACCCCAAGAAGACCTATCCGGTCGGGGTAATCAATGAGCCACCACAAACTGCATCATGTTAGAATGGTAAGCACAAATTATAGGTACGCTCACAAGTATCTATTCTATGTTTTCCCATATGAATGGATCCATCATGCTGTCGATGACGATATGAATAGCAAGCCGGAACAGAGGACGCGTTGCAGCACCATCACAAGCCATAACAGGGATACGTCACAGCACCGTCAGCAAACAAGGAAGCAGGACTGCACGCAAGTCAGTAGAGATCACCAGCTGTGTTGAGTGTCACTCACATAAAGAACTAATCTCTTGCTTGATCAGTATGGTTCGACGCAAGTCAGGTCAAGCCAGATCATCACTCAGATCGCAGTGTAAGATAAGCGATCATCAATCAATCTCTTCGAGAAGAGAACTATAAGTTTTAGTCAAGAGTCTTCTATTGCAGAAGGTAAGAAGGTGAGTCTTTGTAGTGAGCGGGAAGCAGGGAGATCAAGGGCGGGGAGCGGCCTATTTATAATTTCCGGGGGGCCTGGTTTGATCAACACCCGCCGCACGATCTTTGTTTATTCGTTGCCATTTTGTGCGGAAAATAGTCGAGCGCAGCCTGCTTCAATTCACTTTAAACCCTTTTCCTGGTTGATGCGACTCACGACCTTCCCTCGTGCGGCTCTGTTATATACAGCGAAACGTCACTCAACCTGCTATTGTTTTCGCAGAATTGTTGTATTTGCTTCTTTCCGTCTTCTGTAAGTCATGTAGAATCTCGTAGAGCACGTAGAAAGGTGGTAAGTATCGATAGAGCAGTATTTAGTAGCCGTATAGCCATACCTCGTTGCTGACGCTTGTCGCGAGTGCACCAACCACCATAGCATCGTCCAGATCATAACAAATGGTCCAGAGCCACTAGCTCCCTGGATCCAGCAGGTTACTTCTACTGGCATGATTTCATTCGTGCAATACTCGTTCTTCATCGAAAATTCAGTGTCGTAAAATTAGAGCTGTTCAACATCGAACATTCAACAAAAGTGAGATCAATCCATTCATTGGATTGTTGACAAGACTAGCGTAAGTCACACGCACTAACAGAAGCTATATTCTTGTGTTCCAAAATCTCAAAAATGGTTTAAGGTATGCCCAAATAACAGCCGTACTCTTATAGAATCAACGTATGGTTATCAGGATTAAAAATATGGTAGCGTGTTACGAACTAGTACAACAGTCGCACGGCCAAGGAATAAGACAGACAGGATTACGTATTACACACGTTGCGAGAGCGTATGACGGTACAACAGAATTCTAAAAAAACTTGTTTTCAACGACAAGCCGATGCAGCTAGACCAACTGATTCTTGGTATCAATTAAGCTTACTGGTGATCTGCTGTCTAAGACTATTGTATGATAGAGACCAAAAGCTACTTAACAGAATCATCGTGAGTAAGTAGTTGAAGATATGGAAGATCGGCTCCACAGGTAAGTTGCTTGAATTCATTGAGAAGCACTTGTGAAGAATTCAAGCAAATCAAGTAGGTTATTGTCGATCTTGGAGCAGAACTACAGCCTTTTCATATCCGAACAGATAACAGAGAAACAAATCATTGTTGTTATTCAGGAAGTCAATTGTAAGCGAACGCCGGTAAGGCATCGCCATTGTTTGTTTTCAACAACTGTTTCGTGCGAAAAAGATTTTCCTGCTGTTCTTTCCAGTGAAGTTGTTCTGTTTTATTGATTGTACATAATCTAGTAGTGTATTCAGCTTTTGATAGCTTTCTTGATACCAAAATCAACACCACTTCATTTCGTTACAAATGCTCTCAGTGGGATATCCTAAATATTAAAACCTGGAAGCAAGCATGGACAACTTCTTCTTCTAGGAACACTGAAGAGCTTCACTAATTTTTGCATATGTTTACTGCCTGTGTGTACAATATCCAACAGTCTTCAGAGAGCAAATATAGCAACTGTTTTATTGAGCGTAATTTCTCATTTAAATTCTTTCTTGTTCTGGAATACCTCAATCAACTCCGTCTTCTAGATTGCAACCAGCTTCGGTTACATTCTAAGTTCGTTTTTTGGTTATTGCTGATATAGCCTCATCTCGTACTGATTGCACATCTCACATATAGTCCTTTATTTCTGACTTTGACCAGAAATACAGCGCTGAACCGTAAAGTGATCATGCTATTTCATACACCATGAGATTTATCCATTATGGTCGCAATCAGAGGAAGTGCAATATGCGAATGCATGGCTTTTCTGACCGGTCTTTGCTTTGATTGCTAATAATGTTGCTGTTGATTGTACTACTTCTTGTGTATGTATGATTGTAGTTGACAACTGTTGGCTTGTTGACGATAGGTGATTAATTGGTGTTTTCAATGCGTTCGAGATAAGGGAAAGTTAAAGAACAAACTCCCAATATTGGCATTCTCCTACTTACTACTTGCTAACTATGCAAAGTTACGCAAAAATCAATCGCAATACTGGCCCATTATTAGCTATCAAGATTTACCTGTTTTAAAATGAGACTGACGGAATACAAGTGTTGCGAATCTTAAGAGGCTGTTTTTATCCTCACAACCAAGTGAGCTATTCCTTATTCGTCTTTTATGTTTTCACATATCTTCATTACGACTTTTATAAGAATTATCAAATACCTAAAACCGGTCTTGCTACAAGTAAACTGAAGATTAACGTTCAGACACCAAACGTCTATTTTTGACCATTGCGGTAATGTGTGCGATAGCATTCTGTAAAACTTGCCGTATTTCCCACGCTTATTAAAACGCATGTTTTCTTTGATGCAACATATAACTACATGAATTTAATCATAACATCTACAGCACGCTGTGAATTATTCAACAAAAAACATCAAGTTTGTGTTACTTGTTTAAACTAAAAACCGAAACGTACCAGCTTCACAAACTAAAAATACAACGTACACCGCGTGAATTCATTTCCAATGCCAAAAATCTAATATACACATTCTATCATACACTCCCAAAATTTCGTCAAAAAATCTAGCGCTTCGTCGACCATTCTGAATGACTCGTGAGAGGAGTAGATTCAGGTGAAGTAGATGGCGACTCAAACTCTTGACTTGTGAAAGTATCGTCATCACCATTTTCATCATTATCGTCATTACTATCGAGAGAGGGCATTGTTGAATTATCATCGCTAGCCTCATCATCTCTTTCGGCACCCAGTTGCTCATCGTCTTCATCAAAGTCACCAAAAAGAGGTCCATTCATTCCAAATTCAAATTCTTCAACAGAAAAATCCATTAATCCCGCGATCAAATCAACGTAAGCTCTGTATCCTGCTTCTGATTCTTCCAGCAAAAGTGCTGAGTTAACTATTACACTCCCTTCGGGTGCGATTTTTTCTAATTCCTCAACATCACGAACCGTGAAAACATCACAGCTGCGTATATCTAGCATGACAGGACTTGTTGCTTGCGAAACCCATAGTTCAAGATCTTTTTTTCCAATGTAGATGTTATCATGCAAGTCGAGTGACGTCAAAAACTTCATTTGACTTAAAAAAGCATGATCAACGGAGAGATCAGAACCAGCAATAGAGAGATGAGTCAGGTTTGGAGCATATTTGGCAATACACTTCAGATCGTCTTCACTTAAAGCGTTGTGAGCTAAATCTAGATATTGTAGAGATGATACGCATTTAGTAAAACATTCTTGAACAGTAACGACTGTCGCAGCAAGAGAAAGCCTGCGAAGCTTAGTACTATTTTGCAATATTGTAGATATCACTGGCGTTATAAGCATGTCATCTTCATACCAGTTTTTAAACAACTTCCTGCTGTCATCGAACTGTGCGTATGGTACGATTGCACTGTCCACCTGTGAAAAGTAGTTGATGCTAAGCTCTTCTAGTACTGAACTTTTTGCAAGATATGATAAAGTGCGACTGAGACTTCTCCCGTAATAGCCCTTTGGATTATGTATGTATAGCTTTTTGACGTCGTGCTCAAGATGTCGGAGTAATACTGGATGCCGAAGTTCGCGTTTCGAGCATTCAGACAAGTCAACAAATTGCCACAAACGACTATCATTTGCCATCTCTCTCCACTATAATATAAAGTTAGACTATCAGAGGTCTCAAAAGCAGCTTTCAGGTATTTACCGAAGCACAAACACTTGAACACGCGACCAGGTCAGTCCAACTCAAGTGTTCAAAAATGCCGGCCATCAACTCACTGGGAAGTTCTGAAATTCCACACTCATGACCAGCTGAGCCTTCGGGCCTCCGCTCGTTACGCGTTTTTTGCATTCTTAAGTCCAGCAGATACATGCAATGCGGTTATCATAAACCACACTGGCTGTTTCTCGTTCAAGTTAACAGCATCTACAGGTAAACAAGTATATGGCACTACTGACGTTTGGCTCTTTCTGGCACGCGTGCGGCGCATTGGCATGTGTTTTTGAGATCACCGCAAACGCGCGTTAGACTCAATGCGGCTTGCGTTCGTACGCTCGTATGTATTCCAACAATCTCATCTTACGCAACAAATAAATCTAACAACGTGCATAAGCAGAATTGCGACACTGTGAAGCATTAGGGTGCTTTTAAATGCATCCAAAACAGCAAGACAGGTAAGACAGCGAACCTCTAGAAAGTTGTGCAAACCCGCTTTTTAAGCGGTAAGCGGATGCTTCCCATGCAAAAAACTCAAAACATCAGAAAATTGACTTGCGAATCGTTCTCCGCAGGTTATCGCTCAGATCAGAGGAGCAGATTGAGTTGTGTGACCGAACAGACCAGCAATGTCAGAGTAGACGGACGGTCTAAATGCTTAGCCTGTTGCGTCATTGCTTCGGTACGAAATAGGCGATGACTAGTTGATGATGCGGCGCACATTTTTCAGATCACATCCAGTATGTGTGCGGAGTCACAAACCGCGGGGCTGGACAGTAGAGAATTGGGCAACCGGGCAACTGAGCAGTGCAAATGGTTGACGCCACAGAACGGTAAAAGACACAAAAAGACAGAAACCCAGCCATCTGATATTATTATGAGTCGGCCGGAAAAAGAAATAAGCAACAGTTTAAATTTTCACACCCAGCGGCGCGTCCCGTATTCCAAAAATAGAAATCCTGGGTACTGAAACACCCAAATTTCGTAGTACGCTAGCTCTGTACCGAGCACCCCATGAAAACAAAGACCCTAACGCCGCGTGCAAGGCTGTCTCCGTTAGGTCCCAGCCCCCAAAGTCGCCGCATCCAGCAATTGCAAGGAGACCAAAGAAGCATTGGGCCAACAGAAAGGCTGTCGCGGACAGTCACAGAAAAGATCTTAGGAAAGAAAAAGTGAATACTGTGTACCGAATTGAAAGAAGGCGCGAACTACTGCAAACAGACAAGGGTCAGTGAGAGCAGAAGCAAGTCTTGGAAGTGGGAGTGACCAAGACTGAGAGATAGATAGGTCCTAACCAGCGAACTATAGGAAATTAAGTGTTTTGCTTGGACTGTTTTCTGTGCTAAAGATCAATCCGAGTGGTTTGACGCGTCGACGAAGGGTTTTATTTCTGAGCTTAATTCAGGTTTGGAACAGAAACTGGAGTCACTCCTTCCACTACGCTGCCGCGGATGCTTTTTTGAAAGCGTACGTACGAAATTGTGATTTGCTTTCATTGCACACTGGAATCTACCTTTTTAGCCTGTCTTTCTGCTAAGTTACTTTTCATCTATCAGTGGAAGATTTGATTGATTCTGAGAGTCCGTATTTCGGCTAATCTGAGCGAGCTGTCTTCCTTTTTGTTTTTTCCTACTTAGCTTGACGGCATTCAACAACCGTCTTTGCCAGTGTCCATGGCAGCTGCAGCTTCATCTCCGCCGTCACAAGCACCGTCTGCTTCATCGTTGTTAACATCAGATCCTAAACCACCAGCAAAGCGGCGATGGTGGACCCGTTTACGACATAGTAGGGCGACCTCACACGATTTTGACAGCAGACACCTTCATCAGCATTCATTGCTCCATCCCGTATCTAGCGCCAATACTAATTCAAATACCGCTTCAGATACTGCTTCAGCTTCAGCTTCTATTTCGGCAAGATTACGGGAGCAGATCAATGATCCGTTCATTTTTGGACAACCACTTGATGCTGCTGTCGACCGTGCACCTGCTATGGTCGCAGTAAGCACAGTGTCAGGAGATATTCGTTTTGGACCTTTACCCGCTATTGTAGTTCTTTGCGGCTTATATTTGAAAGAAAATGGTATCAAAAACTAAAATGAAATTGAAAATCGAGATCATTGTTCATTCTTGCTAATTTTATTAGGCATCAGTACTCAAGGTATTTTCAGATTGAGTGGGTCTGCGAAGCGGGTTCGCGAGCTACAGAGCGTTTTTGCATCGCCTCCACAATTTGGATCCGACATATCTTGGAAAGGCTATACTGTCCACGACGCATCAAGTATTCTTCGCCGATATCTGAATTGTCTTCCTGAACCCATAATTCCTTTAGACATGTACGATAATTTTCGGGCGCCTTTCATTGCGTCAGAAGGCTCATGGATAAATCACAATAGCCGCAAAAGAGACATAGTGACGTCTTTACAGAAACTTATTGATCATCTTCCTGTTGCAAATAGGCAATTGCTTCTATACATCCTTGATCTACTAGAAGTGTTTGCACGACATTCAAAAAAGAACTTGATGCCCGCTGCTAATTTAGCTGCAGTGTTCCAACCTTGTATATTATCGCACCCTTCGCACGACCAAGTTCCTGATGAATATCGAATTTCACAAAATTGCATAATCTTTCTAATCGAGAACTACAAACATTTGTCCCATCCTGACGATGCCAGCACCTGTGGAAAAGCTATTACTTACGAGGCTCTTGATCCGTCTCGCAGCACCAACGATCTTGCTGGAAGTATGCGATCTGTTCGCCGAGCGTTCAGTTCAAGCACTAGTATTGCAAATTTATTCAAATATCCGAATGGGAACAAAGAGAGACATGGGGAAACTCCACAGCCTTTTCTCAAGAAGAAAGGCACATTGCAAAGATCCAACACAGTCCCTAACAACTTTGACGGTGGAATTGCTCCTGCCCAAAGATCTCAAACAGAGAATATTGCTCCAGAGCAAGATGCAAATACAGTCGCATATAGGAATGATGGCAGCGGCGATGCACGACGGCCTCCAAACCGTATCGCCACATGGTCTTTTAGTGGACTCAAACGAAAGAGTCATAGCACTCGAAGTAATGTACGGAGGAGTTCCGACTTTGGTCTAAGCACTGGTGTATCAGCTGAACAGCGACGAAGCATTGCTGGATTAAGTATGTCACCTGTTGTAACAGCAGGTCCCTTACAGCGAAACCAAAGTGCGCGTACTCAGCACTCGCGTAATAACTCAGCTTCAAATATAATTGGAGGAGTGCGCATGCCTGGAGGTTTTAGTTTCAACGCCAGTCCTGGAATGTACGGGACCGAATTTTTGGCAGATGATGATGCTGACACGCACTCTATACAACGTACACCGGAACCATTTCAGAGGCCTCAGTTTGATTTACGGAAGAGCGATACTCCCTCTACTACTCGTTCATTAAGAGATAGTTTCACAGAAGAGGAAGAATCGGAAATTGTTTTACCGAAACGAAATACATCTATTCAGAAGCGACGACCACAGTTCACCCTTGAGCCGTCACCGCAAATAATAGCCAAATCACCTTCAAAGCGAACGCCAAATGACAGTCCTCATCAAAGTCCTGCGATGCTACCTGTTAATCTGAGTACTCCAAGTCCGAAGACGGCGACACAACGAAACAGAGAAATGCAAATGAAGCGTACATCAGTGGGCTCAGTCGACCCTAATTATGTGTCGCAACGATTACAACCGCCAATGCAACAACAGCAACAGTCTCAGACACAGCCACAGAAACGATTATCTCAGCAATCGCTAGCTAATTCAAGCACACAGTCACAACCTAGGTCGCGAGAAGGCTCTCAAAGTTTGCTTCAAGAAGCTGCAGCACTGAAAAACCCAGTTTCCGGAAAAGAGAGCATTGTATCAAAGAATTCAGAAAATTCACATCCGATTGCTCCTATTCCTAGGCGTTCGCGGGAGGTATTGCTTAGTCAAGAAGAAGAGAGGAAAAAAAAAAAGAATAAGCCTGCAGAGACCGTCAGCGACGCGTCAACCCGGTTGGCGAATATTGCTAGACGACAAGAAGATAAGCAAACTTCAGCGCAAGGGAATATAAAGGCGCAAAACTTCGATATTACTACACAACAAAGTGAACCGTCGCCGCGTATGCCATCAAAAGTTGAAGAAGGCAGCTACTTTAATGCACAAGAGAAAATACTCCAAGATCGTTCAAGACAAGCAATGTTACAACAACAGCAAAAACAATCCCTGCAAGAAAAGCAAATGAGAGAGCAGGTACAACAGCGCAGAGTTTCAGCAGATCCACGACTTATGCGTCCGCCAGGCGGGCGGCTATCAGTCGACCAAGCACGTGTGCCGCAACGACGGTCAGTGGATCAAACCGGTCCTCCAGTTCAGCCTCTACCTCCGCGTGATTCTGTTGACATGTTAGATCGTCAATTTCGCAAACCTAAGCGTCAAGGATCAATCTCGAGAGCGCTTTTTGGAATTGTGTCACGAAAGAAAGATAGTGCGGCTGCGGTTCCTCCGTTGCCAATTATTGAAGGCAGCATACTGGAAGAGCAAACTGTACCCAGAGCTCCCATTTCGCCTGCGGCTTTAGCGGGCGCCGGAGCTGCATTTCACCGCCATACCCAGAGCCTTGCAACTCCATACTCGCCTGGAATTAATAGTTCCTCACGAACAAGCCCACAAGCGGGAAAGTTACATCGAAAAGATGGCGGAAGGACCGGAGGGCAGACTAGACATTCTCATACGAGTTCAGTAGGGGCTGAAAGTCGTATGTATCAGTTGAACGCGAATACGAGTGCGTCATCGTTCAGTCGTATGCGCTAGGAGAAGGAGATGAGTAATTTTATAATTGTACTTTTAGCAGAAAGAAGTGTAAGATAGGAAAAAAGAAAAGGTTACGGAGATGGGTAGGAACGGTTAATGGGTGGAAAAGTGGTAAATACTGTAGTCGAAATGTATATTAAAAACTATTGAGTCGCGCTGAAGCTTGACTACACAGCGCCGAGAGCGTCCGTGCAGACTCGTATAAAAACAGACACTGACGTAAATCCACCAAAAAATCCCAACTGATCCCATGCATTGAATATTGGTATGCAAAACTCAGTAGGATTCATTCCGTAAAGAATCCGTTGGGTATTTGCAAAGTGGAGACGAGACTAGGAAAGCCTGGAAGGGGTTGGGCCCGTTTGCGAGGAAATTGGTCAGTTCGCACAGTCGCGGCCAGTCGCGGCCAGTCGCGAGCGCCACGATGGCTGCCTTCTTTTCGTTTACATCACCGCTCAATTAAAAACGCCGCAGCCGCAGAAGCCGCAGAGAGAGCTATGGTCACATGAACTAGTCAAACTCTAATTTGCTTTTGTTTTTTCTTGCTTTTCCTTTTTCTCACAATTCTTCTCCGCTTCTTTTACTTCTGAAGCCGCCGTTATTTCTCCTCTTTTACTTTCCATCAAGGTCTTTGTGTCTCGCACCTCCTCTCTTCTCAAGCTTTCCCAACTTCGTTTCACTTGTATCTATTTAAGCAATGGCCCTCGCTCTCCCGGCGCGGTTCTCTTCCCCAGCTTCTCACAGAGCCCGTGGTGTTTCGCCCGCCTCTGCTGCTCCTGCTTCTCATGACCCACTTGCGTCTTCCCCGCCTTCATCATCTGCCGTGCACATGCCGGGTCACTCTCATGGAGATTCGTTAGATGCAACTCTTTCAACGGCTGGTCCGTTTTCTGCATCTGCTCAACTGCGATTTCTAGCTGATTCGGCCGCCGCAAACGCCGAGCTTTTCTGGCAGCTTCGTGCAGCCGCTTCGGCTACCGCTCCTGTTGCTCCCGAAGGCCATGCTCTTGTTTACGTGCATCCATTGAGATCTACAGACACTTTACCGGCTATTCTGTTGACTTACCGTGTTGATCCCGCAGTAGTCAAACGTGCAAACAGACTTTGGTCCAACGACTCCATCCACTCTCGTGCGTCATTGCTCATCCCAGCCGAAGACTGCAAGATTCCTATGCAGTGCCATCTCCGTGCCGAAAAGGGTGCACACAGCTCACAAAGAGGTGTTCCAGAGATAGCTCAGCTGGTTGGTTGGGCTATTATTGACGGCGTTGGTCGTCATGTTGAGATCTGCGCCGTTCCATTTTCAAGATTGGGTTACTTTCCCGCCAGAAAACAAGCGGACAAGCCACAAGCAGAGCAAGTAGAACAAACAGAAGCAGCTTCTAAGCAGTCTTCCGAGCAGTATGAGTATCCTAGACGATCGGTCGACTCCGCCATGACCGATGGATCGACCGCAAGCGAAGCATCATCGACAGCCACCGTTGAGGATCAGTCTTATTCGATCGACGATGGAGCCAAAACCCCACAACAGCACTCCGAACTGCCGTCTGGGTGGTTTTCGAAGGTTGTGCGTGGTTTAGGATCGTCTTCAGCTTCGCAGAGGACCTCACGATCAAGTTCACGATCAACTCCGCGATCATTTTCTAAATCGCGAGCAGTCATTGCTCCTGCGCAAGAGGACTTTGAGATGCTTCCTGAGGAAGAACTTTACCGCTGAATGACGTAATTAACATCTCTGTGTGATTTTGCATGTGTGTTATAGTGATGGCTGGGACTTCATGGGTTTTGATAATGCTTTTTATGTTTAAATGTTTTAATGTTTTGTGTTTTTGGCATTTCATTTGCATTTCATCTTCATTTGGTTTGTTTGGTTTGGGTGCGTTCAATGAGTCTAAAATACGTATACGGGTTTTGTTTGGGCTGTTTTCTTTTGTGTTGCATTAATGTATGATATTTTCTATTATCGTGACGATTAATGTGTCAATAATATCTGATTTTGAAAGGTAGATTTGGTTGATTTAGATGTATTATTTGTTTCGTATTTGTTATTTAACATTTCGCGAGTCTCGCAAATGATTGGGAGTCATCGTGTTCGGGACCGAGCTTTCAGCCTTCTGCAAATTATCTGACCCTTTTCCTCAGAGAACCTTGCCAGATACGTCATAACTCATAATCGTTTTTACAGTCACGTGACTAGCTTGGTGCTTTCAAATTTTAACGCGCGAGTAACGCGTAAGAGGGTTAGGCGACAGACACGTTAATTGCAATTTTTACGCGGCGCGTCTGCTTCTCGCCATCAACAACTACTCCCGCATCAAACACACACAATGGCACCATCAACCACGCGTTCAGAAGACGGTAAAGCAGTAGAAATGGAGCCTGCTGAGAAGCGAGCCCGAACTGAAGAGGAAGTCGCTGTAAATTCAGAAGAACAGGCGTATCTTGACTTGTGCTCGACTATTCTTAAGCGCGGAGAAAAGCGCATGGACAGAACTGGGACAGGAACATATTCCCTCTTTGCTCCTCCACAGCTTCGTTTTTCTCTTCGTGATGGTCGGTTTCCATTATTGACTACAAAACGCGTATTCTTACGTGGCATTATCCACGAACTACTATGGTTTGTCAAAGGAAGTACAAATGCGCTTGAGCTTGCCGAAAAGGATATTCACATCTGGGACGGAAACGGATCTCGAGCATTTTTAGACTCAGTCGGGCTGTCCCATCGGGAAGAGGGTGATTTGGGTCCAGTTTACGGGTTCCAATGGAGACATTTTGGAGCAGAGTACGTTGACTTCAAAACTGATTATACCGGCAAAGGAGTCGATCAACTTGCAGAGTTGATTGATAAAATCAAAAATAAACCCTTCGATCGACGACTGATTTTATCTGCTTGGAACCCTGCTGATTTAAAGAAAATGGCGCTTCCTCCTTGTCACATGTTTGCCCAATTCTATGTCTCTTATCCCGACGGACCAGACAATCAAGGTGAACTATCCTGCTGCCTGTACCAGCGGAGTGCCGACATGGGACTTGGTGTCCCTTTCAATATCGCCAGTTACGCCTTATTGACTGTCATGATTGCGACTGTTTGCAACCTCAAACCGGGTGAGTTTGTTCACTGTTTGGGCGACGCTCATGTATACCTTGATCACGTGGACGCTATGAAGACACAAATCGACCGCACACCACGAGAATTCCCAAAGTTGGTGATTAAGCGAGATGTGAAGGATATTGATGATTTCAAGTATGAGGATTTTGAGGTCGTGGGATATAAGCCAATGGGGAAGATTGATATGAAGATGTCGGTGTAATTAGTTATGGGCTGGAGTTTCCGGGTTTTTGTTTTTAGAAGCTTTTTTAGAAGCTGTATTTGAGTTTTATTTTTTAGAAACTGGCCTTGAAGGCAGTCATATTACGCACACAGACAACAGATAATTCCTGGAGTCGTCACATTTGCGCTGGGATTTGTCCTTTAATCTTCGATTTAACGCCTGCAATGATATTGTATTCTTAATACCTATTAATTCTGGCGCTACTATCATCAACTTCTTGATTCATTTTCAACATTTGATTGTACGTTGAAATACAGTTTCCTGCGAGCAGCGGCACATCTTTAGGTTAAGAAAACCCTATTGATGAGGTTGTCAAGGCAACCCAAATGCGGCTTACACTATTTACCGATCTCTTCTTTACGCGCATTTATGCAGGGATTTGTTTACGTGCGGCGTATTAAAGTAGCTACCAAGGACCCTTGCTGCACAGCCTGATGAGTTTTCTGTGGCTTCCTCAAGTGATTCTTACTGTTCATATCTATTTTTGAAACATTTTGGCATCGTGGAAATCTTATATTTGAGGATTTGCTCTTGCATATTGTTCAACAAATAATTTAGAAAGCATTTGTGAGTTATAGATTTGCATTTAGTTCTTCAGATCGTACCGATATCTTTGCAAAAGTAGATCTTGGATCTGAAGTTTATGAATGTTTGGCAGATCGCGCAATGGGTCGCCTCACAAAAGAGGAGGAAGCCCTTTACGAACTTCTGTTACTGCGAATGACAACGATGAGATTCCGTTAGTCTCTGTTGGTACGTTTGATCTTTTGCTAGAAGATGCCTTACTGATTATTATAGATGATTTAGCAATTCCTTATTCAACACCCCCTTCACCGACAAAAAGTCCCTTCTCTGCTCGAGTGGGCCGCGCTTCTGCGGTACCTTTAAGTCCTCGCACAGCCCGATTAGTACGAGATGATGATTCGGATGATATTTTTTCTCCCTCATCACGGCAAAGATACGGCTCCCGTGAAAGCGATTTATCATATTCCGCGTCGGTGACCCCTCTCCGGGCTGCTCACATCGAATCAGGCCATTCTCGTTCAGAACACAACAACATCTCCCCAAGCCACTCTATGGCAAATCTTGCGGAACCTGAATTTTTTAGCGGACAGTTCTTTTCTTCAAATTCAGCTGATAACCGACCTTTACCAGTTCCACCAGCAGCTATCGCAGGTTCACCTCTGGGTAGTAGATCTACTAGTCCTGTTCGTCCACTCACGCCAAATATGTCTACTCCGCCGCCTGCATTTCCTTCATTGTCAGAATTAGAGAGTCACAAAGGAAATGATGCATTTATCAATATGAACTTGCCGTCAAATAGCGAGAGTGAATCTAGTTCGATGCCAAGTCATGTGCCCGAGCAAACTAGAGGTGGCAGATCATTTATTCGAACACCTGTCCTTGCTCCTCCTACCAATGAATACTCATTAGTTGATGACGAAGAGGATGACGACTTATACCATCGCTCTTCATTACCTTCATATAGTAGTAATAGAAGGAACACAAATTCTACTACTAGCTACGACAGATTAGACAATGACGAAGATGATTCAAGTTCTGAATTTAGTTATGAGGACAAAGATATGTCGTCAATGGGAAGTCCTGTCATTGAGTCGGTTCCTGAAATGGCCCAACCTCGACGTCACCATTCATTAGCTCGCAAGCAAGTTAGACTTATCCGTGGTAATTTGGTACTCGACTGTCCCGTTCCAACAAAACTTTTCAGTTTCCTTCCTCGTCGCGACGAAGATGAGTTTACTTATATGAGATACACCGCTGCCACTTGCGAGCCGGATGACTACCAGAAAAGCGGATTCAGCTTACGTCCTGCTAATAACAATAGGGAGATTGAGCTCGCGATTTGCATCACAATGTACAATGAAGACGAAATAAGTTTTACTCGAACAATGCATGCGGTCATGAAAAATATTGCACATCTCTGTTCCCGGACGAAAAGTCGAACTTGGGGAAAGGACGGATGGAAAAAAGTTGTTGTTACAATTATTGCTGATGGACGAAAGAAAATCAACCCTCGTGTTCTTGACTGTCTTGCCTCTATGGGTATCTTTCAAGATGGTATCGCTAAAAACTCAGTCAACGGTACTGCTGTGCAGGCCCATATTTATGAGTTCACTACACAAATCTCATTGGACTCGGATTTAAAATTTAAAGGTGCTGAAAAAGGTGTTGTTCCTGTTCAAGTCATTTTCTGTTTGAAAGAAAACAATGCAAAGAAATTGAACTCTCATCGCTGGTTATTTAATGCTTTCTGTCCAATTCTGGAGCCTAATGTTTGCATTTTACTTGATGTAGGAACTCGTCCAGGAAACACATCTCTATATCATCTTTGGAAAGCGTTTGATCAAGATTCTAACGTGGCAGGAGCGAGTGGTGAGGTGCGGGCCATGTTAGGAAAAGGGTGGCATAATTTATTGAATCCTCTTGTTGCTGCGCAAAATTTTGAATACAAAATGTCAAATATTCTGGACAAACCTATGGAGAGTGTTTTTGGTTATATTACGGTTCTTCCAGGTGCATTGTCCGCATATAGATATAAAGCACTTCAAAATGATGAAAATGGGGAGGGTCCTCTTGCACAATATTTTAAAGGTGAAAAGCTTGAAGGGAAAGATGCAGATGTGTTTACCGCGAATATGTATCTCGCCGAAGATCGTATTTTGTGCTGGGAATTAGTGGCTAAGAAAGGAGAGAAGTGGTTGTTGAAGCACGTCAGTAGCTGTAAAGGTGATACTGATGTTCCAGGTGCGTTTATCTTTTGTCTTTGCCAATGATAATACTTGCTAATTTGACATAGATGCTGTGGCGGAGTTCACCAGTCAAAGAAGAAGATGGCTTAACGGTGCGCTGTTTGCTGCTCTATATGCTCAGTTGCACTTTCGACAAATATGGAAAACAGAGCATTCTTATATCCGCAAATTCATGTTTCATATAGAATTTCTTTATCAGTTTGTGAATCTTCTATTTACTTTCTTCTCGATGGCAAACTTTTTCCTGACGTTTTATTTTATCACTGGAAGTTTAAGTGATGATGCTGTTGATCCGTTTGGACATCGTGGAGGTTTCTATATTTTTGTGATTCTAAAATTTATGATGATCATTTTGATAGCTTCACAGTTTGTTATCAGTTTAGGAAACCGACCACAGGGTGCACGAGCTTTAATTATTACAAGCATGGCACTATTTGCCTTTATAACTGCTTATGCAACTGGTTGTGGTATATATTACATTGTGCGAGAAGTTACACAGAATGGACAGAACAGTGATAACACTATGATAAACATGGTTGTCTCACTACTATCAACTTATGGACTATACTTCATCATGTCATTTCTATATTTTGATCCATGGCACATGTTCACTAGTCTTGTGCAGTATGTTCTACTTATGCCGTCATATATTTGCATTTTGCAGGTCTATGCATTTTGCAATACTCACGATGTGACTTGGGGAACAAAGGGAGATAACGAGACCAGTAATGATCTTGGAGCGGTTGTCACTAAGACTGGATTAGGCAAAGATATTGTTGAAATTGAGATGCCGTCAGAGCAGCTTGATATTGACGCGCTTTATGAGGAAGCACTTGCAAACTTACGCGAACGGAAACAAGTCGAGAGAAATACTAAACCGAGTGAGCAGACTCAGATGGAGGATTATTATCGAGGAATCCGAACAAGGGTTGTATTATTGTGGATGATTGCAAACATGATTGTTGTTTTGGTTGTAACTGAAGCTTATGGCGTCGAAAATACAGGATCAAACGGCTACCTTGCGTTCATTCTATGGTCTGTTGCCGTTCTGGCAATTTTCCGTGGTTTAGGATCATTTGTGTACCTCTGCATTCGGGTTGTGAAGTATTTGGCAGAAACTAGAGTGCGAACTAAAGATCATACGCAAGCTCTGACTGGAAAATTTCAGCCGTTAGCACAGAGGTTTCATCGAAATTAGATACTAAGATTAAGAGAAGAAGTTACTTTTGAGTTATTTTTGAGTTATTTTCTGTTTGGGTTGAAGTATGCAAGTTATATACCAGTAAATGCAATAATAATTTGACTATATCTATAAAACTTTCATCACACTGTTTGTTAATCACTAATATTAACAATCATCAGTTCTGCTTAAGTATGTTAGTGCGGCAATTTTCCTCACACTTCGTTCATCATCTTGTTTCTTAGCAATTAGCCATTGGTAATGGACTTGATGCTTGGTAGCATCCTTAGCTCCTGGAAGAGAGCTGTCCATTAGTGACTGGAAAATTGCTGAAGACGATTCAGCCTTTGCTTTTTGTCTGATAAAATCACATACTGCTTCTGTAAGGTGCTTATCTTTATATGCATCGTGGTGGTAATGTTTTGACAACATTATCAATGTCTTGTCAACAAAATTGACTCTTAATGACAGATTACCTTCACAACTATAACGAACCATATGCTTTCTTCCTCTTTGTCTAATATGAACCAGCGGAGATCTCTTCTCAAGGTTCTGACAGCAATGGTACTGATACGTGACTGCTGCTGGAAAAACATCACGGTTGGTATATGCATAGCGATAACCACCAATCTCCAAGAATGTATCTACCAAAATATTAATTGAAGCTTTTAGATCCTTTAGATTTGCTTTCCGAATCTCTAGATCCTCAATTTGAAAAGTTGAGTATTTACCAAGATTGACTGGTAGCTCCTCAAACTTAAAACTGTTTCTGAAAAAATTGTCTTCTGATTTTTTCTGGTAAAGCCAATGTCAGTCAATCAAGTCATTTCCAAGAAGGAGAAAAACTGACTTACCAATTCCCTCCAACTTACCATTTCAGTAACAAATTCATCCCAGCTTTTATTTAAGTCAGCTTTCTGCTTTGTTGTATGACGCTCACAGGTCTTTTTCATGCGCCCTTGTTTATTGAATTGATAATCAGATGTAGGAAGATATTGCCGACATCTAGTACTGTCCAGAAGTAGAGCAACACAGCATTTGATTAGGACAGTTCTGTCCACAAGTAGAGCACCACAGCATTTGATTATTATTATGGTGTTCCATTTATTATTTTTGAGACTACAGATGTTATTAAAAGACTGGTACATTTTCATTCTTCAATTGACATACTATTCTTATAGGATCCGAAGACCCTATGCGTCACAACCAAATCAGAGAGTAAGGAAGTTGAGTCAAATTATTAATCTCACAATTAAAATATCAGGAAAGAAAGGGAAGTGGAGTGAAGAAGTGGGATAGTCTTCAAATTCGAAAACCCAGTAATTCCCGCTTGCCCCTTAGCTAATTGCATCAAGATTTTTGGTCCCCAAAGAACCGTTGAAACTTTATTCCAGATTTTTGCCTTTTTTCAGAAGAATCTTTTACAATGCCTCTCTCCTCCTTTTTTCCCAAACCAATTTGTACTACAACTAGTACAAATAATTAAAAATATAATGATCACTGACTTTTAGTCAACAATGTAAAGGGCTTCCAACTATTGAAATTTGGCTCACGCTGACGATAATGCACAAAACCCCATTTATAACATAAAGAAGACGGTTCTCACTGTAGTAGACAATTAGAGTTTGCATTATTTTTGAATATACAACATCTATAAAAAGCTTCAAAACAGTTGAATTCATTTACAGATATGAATTAAAGAAGATATATAAAAGGCTACCCAAAGGCTAGACCTGTAACAAGGAATATTATTGAAAAACTCGATCAATAAAACTTTATTAGCGTATATTAGACAGTTGATGTTGAGCTGTTAGAGCATCATGTTTCTGATATAATAATTATATTGAATATGTTTGAGTAAAATGTAATTCTGGACAGTCCCAGCCAGAAATACTATAAACAGCTTAAATACCTCGGAAACAAGAATAATTTATAGAAATTTAACGTATGTTGGACCCAACTGGTGTATCTCGCGCTTAGCTTCGCTTAGTTTGGTAAGTTTTGTACAATAAATTTTCCTGTACTTTATTTTCTTGATAGCCGCCGATCTGATAGCAAAGTGAGGGAGTAAGACATCAAGAACACTACAAATTACGCGAGAATGATAAGCATCCATCTTACAGTGTCAATGTGTTCGCCGACCATCTACAAATTAGCCCTAACCTCTCAGCGCACAGTTGTATGCTTCGTAAGATATTTTTTGCTCCGTCAAATACTCAGTTCAGTTCACAAAGATTACTACATAAATATCAAGAGTTTGTAAAAGTAATCTGTATTGAAATCTGAAGACTGAAAGAGAATCAGATTATAATGTGTGCAGAAACTTCAAATTGACTCTGCCGATATGTTACTTCCTTTCCCATTTGGAACTAAAAGTGTGGAATTAACTTTGCAGAACCGTATTACCAATCAGATGGATTTATAAAAACACGTCTGATATTGACGGCTTCACTATTATTTGCTTCGTAAGCTTATTACGCTTTCTGGTATCGGTTCCAAGTAGATTACTAAAACACGTAACGTTATAAAGAGTACCCCAGAGTATTAGCTATGCTATTGTTTTAGCTAAGCACAATAAAGCAAGCTATTGAAGAACAATGACCGTTTATGCAATTACCGGCACTTCCCGTGGAATAGGTTTGACTTTAGTTCGGCACCTTGCAGCTGATCCTCAAAATACCATCTTTGCTGCAGCAAGATCAGAGAGTGAAGATCTTGAAACACTTGCAACGAGCTCAGCAGGCCAGGTCATCTTTGTTAAACTTGATGTGTCTGATCCGGAATCTGTAGAGAAAGCCGCTGCTGTGATCAAAGAGAAAACATCGACATTGGACGTTCTCATTAACAATGCCGGCATCAATGAGTCAGAGGGATTGAGACCCGAAGAGGAGTACGACATATTTTGACAAACTTCTACAGTACAGTACTAACCAAAGTAGAGTTAATTTGAGTAACACGCTTAACGTGAATGTTAACGGTCCCCATCTTGTGACCAGAGCTCTTCTTTCTCTTCTTCGAGCCGGACATACCAAGAAAATCGTGAACATGTATGTCTGATGATTGCTGTCATGAATCAAATTTAACAAGATTGATAATAGGTCTTCCGCAGCTGGTTCATTTGCTAGAGCAAACGACTTTAAAGCCATGTTTGTTGCTGGTTATAAGATTTCAAAAGCTGCCTTAAATATGCTCACTGTTCAATATGCTTATAGTCTTGGAGATGAAGGCTTTGTTGTTTTTGCTGTTAGTCCCGGGGTATGTATAGACAGCCTTGCTTGTGATTCTATTTTGTTCTAACTATGCTATAGTACACCAAAACTGACATGAGTCACCATTTGGGAGATCTCTCCCAAGATACTGCAGTTGAAGCTGTCTTAAATCTAGTTGAAAAAGCATCTGCTGAAGATAATGGCAAATTTCTGGATGTCGAGGTGCCTGATGTGGATCACAAGTTCTTTTTTGAATATTCTGGCGGATGCATCCCATGGTAATAAAAAGACTCGCTGTCTGTAATGACACATATGCCGATAAATGGGGTATCTATATAGAAATCGACAGATATTTCTTAATGCATTACACTTGAAACGCTTAGAAAAGATGATACGTATGAAAACATGATCGCAGAACATTTAGTAGAATCGTGTAAAAGACAATAAATGAAGCACACTAATACTACTTGAGAAAGATCACAAATTTATGTAGCATCAGGTCAGTAGTAATTCATGAATAGAGGTAATAATGTTGTAATAGATCGTTGGAGACTCAGCATATTTTTCATCTCAAACTATACATTAGGCTTGACGCCTGACTTCTAAATGTAGACAATGAACGTCTTACACCCTAGAAACCTTCTTGGCATACGAAGATTCTAAATAATCGACTTCCCGCGCAGTACTACTTAATTGATACACTAAGAAACTTGGTAGATTTGTAATAGGAAACTATGACCTTGTGTGCGCTCTGATGTCTGATGTCATTCTAGTTGTGACACGCATAATCCGTCTTTTTTATGTATCGTTTCGAAATATAGTTCAAACTATAAAGAAAGTACAATGTAATAATTTATTTGTTTTTCTTGTAATTGTCGGTAGGTTTCAAAATCGTCAAAAAGCGATACGGAGCAGAAAGAAGATGCAATGGAAACGGTCCTTAATCATGCCCACTAATACGGACAAGGGGGGTTTGCATCGAGCCAAAATTGATTATCCACGCCGCAGTTAGCCAGACACATAATGAGACAATGAAACTTTAAGTCTTCAACCCGCGTAAAAGCAGCCGTGTAAGTTCCTCAGCCGTGTCGACGTAAAAAAAAACATGATTGCTGTAAGCGATGCTGACAGCCTTGTTTGCTTAGTCCATCAATTAAACTTGTAGCTACTATATCGGCCAGTCTGCCTACGACAGACTTCATACTATCTTAATCGTAAAAATGACTGTATACGTGATCACCGGCATTTCACGAGGCCTCGGCTTGACTTTCGTTCGTCTTCTTGCGGAAGATCCAAAAAATGTGATTTTTGCAACAGCAAGATCGGAATCTACAGCTATCAAGTCTTTGATTAAAACATCAGCTGCTAAGATTTTCCCAATCTCACTTGAAGTGTCTGACCCAGACTCCGTTGAGAAAGCGGCGGCTGCGATCAAAGAGAAATCACCAGTGGTTGACGTTTTGATCAACAACGCAGGTATCTGTGGAAAAGCAGGATTACCTACTGAACAACAGTACGGCCTATATTGTCATTTCTAGGAAGAGCGTGCTAAATGTCGTAGGAATGACTTGATGGATATTTTGGCCGTCAACCTTAATGGTCCTCATTTAGTCACCAAAGCAATTATTCCTCTTCTTCGAGCTGGAGAAACCAAGAAAGTGATCAATATGTAAGCTGGCTCTTCACTGCCACTCTGACAGTTGATTAATGCGCGTGATCTAGGTCCACAGGTCTCAGTTCAATCACAAAGGCCGATGAATACAAGATTATTCCTACTCCTGGGTACAAAGTTTCTAAGAGTGCGCTCAACATGCTCACCGCCCAATATGCGATCGACCTCAAAAAGGAAGGTTTTACTGTATTCGCTGTCAGTCCTGGGGTAAGTTTTATCTAGCCTGAGACTTTCTTCGTTTGTTTTCTAATTGAGTACAGTCTACCAAAACTGATATGAACCCTTATGGCGATCTTGCTCCTGAAGTTTCGATCTCTGCTGTGCTAAAGCTGATCAAAGGATCAACTCCCGCAGATAATGGAAAGTTTTGGATATTGAAGTTCCAGATGCGGAGCACAAGTTTACGTTCGAGTATTCCGGTGGAACTATTCCCTGGTAGAGTGTGTTTTGTATTTGACTAATGCGATACCTATTAAAATCATTGTTCAGTTTGGAAAAGAATACAAATCGAAAATTAACATCTACTTGATCTGTTGGTGCCAACTTTGGGGCCTTGAAAATGAGAAGCTCTTCTGTATCAACATTTGTTTTCTGCTTGTTGTACTGAAAACACAGCGACTTTCTAACAATAATCGTGTAGTTGTAACATCAATAGTCGAATCTTTCATATAATATCACTCTGGACGCGTTAAAAAGATTAATAGAAAGCATAGCAGTGAAAAAATCAGGGGTACACTTCCTGCAGCAATAAGCTTTGCGTGCCCTACTTGACAGCACTAGTAAAGTTACCCGGGCTTAGGGCTAAAATTCTACTATAAATTGTTTTGCTGCCCGCTGCTTTTTGAGGTTTTTCTTCTTTCTTTCCTTGTATCAAAAAGTAAAGAGAGACTTTTGCCACGACGGGACTCGGTCGCTTTAAAAGGTGTCCCGTTGCCATTCAACTGATTATAATATCTTTTGACTTCTCTCGAGACGAGCTATCATTTTGGTAGATCCTGGATAGGAAGTTTGGCTTTCGTTCACGTGTCCCATTAAGTTGGGGCGATGAAGGCTGAATGTCGATGAAGGGATACAACTTATAAATAACTTTCTGTTCTTTGTTTAATAAATAATTTATAAAAATATATTTTGTAATGAACGTGTAATTAAATTCAATGAGGTGTAGACAGCAGACATTTGGACAGCAGCGCAATCTGAAGCCGCGTAAGAGTTGGGAGTGATGACATAGCTTATCGCATCTCGACCAGCGGAGGCCTCGAGTGTTTATCAGTACAAACAGCCCACAATCGCAACACCGCTTTCAAATTAGCAAATCGTTAGTTGCTAGACGGCTCAATTGCAATGACAGACTCTGTATCTTCTTTGTTATTTACATACAATTGCTTTCAGCAGCTTCAATCTGTCGCGACAGTGCGAACAGCGCTTCAATCTGCGATTACCGCCAGTGCTCCGATCAAGGGTCTACCTTCTATCATTTTCCTCTCTTTACAAGAAATTGGCCCAATTCATGATATTTTATACTTTAAGAATGTAAAAACCTATCTTGATCCTTTCATTGAGGCTGTAACAACTCTCAACGGCGCTTCCTACAAACTAGTCAGCTCAGTCGATTCCGGACTCACAGTTGCTGTCTTGTTTGTCAAGACTGCGTCAGAGAATGAGGAGCAAATCAATTTGACTGACATTCGAACGGCAACTGCATCTTTTGGAGTCATGTCAATGAGTCTCAAAGGAGCTGCTGCCATTCGCGCTACCGTCTCAACAGAATCGACTACGGAAGCTGCTAATGGTGCCATCAAACCGATAACGATCCCAGCTGTGCCAGTGAGCGCCAAAAATCTGCCTCCACCTCCAGTTGCAAAGTTTCAGGGTGTTGAGATAACATTTGTTGCCGTTCATTTTGCTGCTAATGAAGGATGCAAAGAGAAACGTGATAAGAATTTTGTTGATGCCGCGCGAAAACTTGCGTTCTTCCCTCCACTAAATCCTGGTGACGAGTATGTCGTGGCTTCAGTTGCAGATGAGCAGCGAGACAGAGACTTTCTGTACAAAGACGACGCTCATGTCTTTATTTGCGGTGATTTGAATTATCGGGTCGATATTCCGGCGTCTGCATCAAAGGAAGGACTCAAATGGGTCGCGCCAGAAAATGATGCGTATCTTGACAATTGGTTAGAGCATGATGAGCTTACTAAGTCTCTCAAAGATGAGACAGCTTTCTGGGGTTTCAAGGAAGCAGCGGTTACTTTCGACCCAACATACAAATTTACAGGAAGCAGCAGCAAGCGCATTTACAGTCCCGCACGAGTTCCTAGTTGGTGTGACCGAGTTTTGTATTTGGACGCATTTGAGAAAAACCAAGCGTCTATTCTAACATATGGTGCTTTGCCCGAAATTACTGGATCTGATCATTCTCCTGTATATGCCCTTGCCAAGGTCCCAATTGGATCTGCTCCTGGTCCTTTGCCCAAGTCACTTGTGGATCAACTTGCCGAGAAGAACATCGCTTCATCAACAACTGCCGAGGATAATGATGCAGACGACGAAGATGACGAGAAAGAATTAACGACTGAAGAGAAAGAGCTTGTAGCTGAAAAGAATAAGAAGATGAAAGCTATGTACGCTGTGATATCTGATCAAGTTTCTGCGCAAAATGATCACATGCATTCACGCAAGTACGGCCGTATCAAGAAAATGGAATCATACTACGGCCTTACCCTCTATCTTTTATTTACGAGATCGGGCAATTTCACTCTCATTTCGTCACTCATTGCTCTGATTGCAGTTTATTTGTATTTACATAGCGTTATTTCTTCCTTTATTGAGAAGAACAAGGATACTAGTATTCTTGCTTTGATCTTCGGCGCTGATAGAGTCAGACCTCGTCGTCGTCGTGGACAACCTGTTCCTACTTGATTTACTCAAGACAATTATAGTCTGTTTTGGTGATAAATGTCACCAAAACCCATCATTTTATGTATAATATATAATATAATCAAACGTAAATATCTAATACTACTTACGGTCTAGTTTATTTTGATAGCGTTTTGTATTACCATTGCTATCTTTTTCAAATTGGAGGATGCTATTTTTTTGAGCCAGCTACTCTTTCATAATCGCGATCTAGGCAGTCATGCAAGGTAGCCATGTTCCTTCAACCAAGCCTTCACTGTCTCTCCATCACGCTCAATCCATTTGATCTTAGATCTAACACTCTCAAGCGACTGAGCGAGACCCTTATCGTATCCCTTGGTGTTGCGCTTCTCAAAGAACTTGACAATCTCCTCAACGTCTTCGTTCTTGGCAAATCCGCTGGTAGCAAGCGACACAACAGAGGAAAGCATCGAAAGACCGGGAGGCAAAAGTTTCTCCAATTCGTCCCAGTGTAACTCAACCCAAGCCCAAAGAGCGCGAGTTCCCTCGACGGTGGTACGAAGGCCGCCCATTGGCAAGTAGCAGTCTTGAGTACGGACGCTGCCATCAAGAATCATATCCAAAGTCTTCTGAATCAACTTGGGATTCTTAGTGCGACCAAGCGATCGAAGGGCAGTGTTCTTCTCATCAGTGTTAATGGGGTTGAGGTAAGTCTTGTGGATAACCTCCCACTCGGCTTCTCCGCCATTCTGGAGCGCAATTGCAAAAACAGATCCCTTCAAGTTAGGGTGGATAGCCTTCTTGTCACCAGCGGCAAAGCGAGCAAAGAGATCCTTAGCAGCAGCGATAACGGTTTCATCGCCAGATGTACCAGCTGAGCTGAACATAAGAGCCTTGAACTGCTGCTCGACGTGACCAACATTTCCATCGAATGACCATCCAAGAGAAGTGGCCTTAGGAGCAACCAAATCGCGCTGGAATTTCTTAAGAGCCTCCTTGACAGATTCGTCCTCAAACATCCAAGCGCTTCGGATAGCTCCAATACGAGCAGTGATTTCATCCCAAACGACAAACTCCTGCTCATCCTTCCATCCAGAAACAAGGTTCAAGAGGCCAGTGGTGGAAGTGTATCCGCTGGCAGCAAGAGCACCAGTGTCAGCCACGAGACCGGCACGATCCTCAACAGAGAGAAGTCCCTCTTGAGCGGCTTTACCAAGCTTTGTAAGACGCTCAGAAGAATAGGCAGTGCGGTAAATACCGGAGTGATCAGCGTTGATCTTGTAGAAGTCATGGTCAACGGGGAAAGTGGCTTCGCGGGTCGTCAACATCAAATCTTCATCAACACCCTTCTTAGTACGCAATCCAAGCGAGACTGGGTAAATAGTTTCATCCTCCTCGGGCTTAACATCACCAGAGGTCAAGAATCTGTTTTGACGCACAGTAATGTGTTTGCCGTCGGAAGATTCCGTGACGGTAAGAACAGGGTATCCCACTTGCTTAGTCCATGAATCCATAAGAGCAGAGACGTCCTTACCGGAGACTTCCGATAAAGCTGCCCACAAGTCACCAGTTTGGGTGTTGCCATACTTGTGTTTCTTGAGGTATTTGCGAACGCCCTCAATGAAGACATCCTCACCCAAAAATTTGGAAACCATGCGCAAAACGCAAGATCCCTTGGAGTAAGAAATAGCATCGAAAATCTGATTGATTTCGTCGGCACGCTTCACAGGAACCTCAATGGGGTGAGATGACCGTAAACCATCGAGTCTAAGAGCCGCTTGTAAGTTGTCAGTAACATAAGATTCCCAAACTTTCCAGTCAGGGTAGAACTCGTTACAAGAGAACCATGACATCCAAGTAGCAAAACCTTCGTTCAACCATAGACCCTCCCACCAGTCCATAGTAACCAAGTTACCGAACCATTGATGAGCAAGTTCATGCTGAACAACCTCGGCGACACGTTGCTTGGTAGCAGCACCAGAAGTCTCTTCGTCAAACAAAAGATCAACAACACGATACGTGATCAAACCCCAGTTCTCCATAGCACCGGCCGAAAAGTCAGGAATGGCAACCATGTCCATCTTCGGCAAAGGGTAAGGCATGTCAAAAGTCTCCTCAAAGAATTTAATGGTCTTGGCAGCAAGTTCGCAAGAAAAGACACCTTGACTCTCATTTCCAGGAGTAGCATAGACGCGAACTGGAATACGGAACCATGTAGTCTCAGCGAATCTCAAGTCTGCAACAATGAAAGCAAGGAGATAAGTAGACATAACAGGAGTGTTTGCGAAAGAAACGGCCTTCTTTCCATTTCCAAGATCCTTCGTTCCGATCTCATTCATGTTTGATAAGCAAGTGAGGCTCTTATCGGCAATCAAGGTAATGGCATAAGTGGCCTTAAGAGCGGGTTCATCAAAACAAGGGAAAGCGCGTCGACAGTCGGTAGGCTCCATCTGGGTGGTAGCCATGTACTTGGTAGATCCGTCTTCGGCAGTGTACGAAGATCGGTAAAAACCAGCCATCTTGTCGTTGAGTATTCCAGTGAAATCAATAGTAAGCTTAACCTGAGAACCAGCGGGGATGTAGTCATTGAAAACAAATTTGACAGTTTGCTGATCATCATTGACTTCGGTGGAATGAAGAGTGATGAGTTTGTTGTCAGGGAGACTAAGCACCACTGAATGGATGTCAATCTCTAGCGAATTGAGTGTGATATCTTTCGAGGTCTCGAAAACATCAAGGCTGAGTACGAGTCAGCAAAATCTAACCAGAGCCATCAATTGAATACACTCAGCAACATACAGAATAGAGACAGTTCCTTCGAAAGTGAACTTCTCGAAATCAGGTTCCAGGGACAGATCATAGTGAATTGGCTTCACATTCTGTGGTAAGATCTCTCGTTCGCCGGTGGAGCTATTATAATCATATCAGTCTTGATTCAATTATATGCATCAAGCAACTAGTTCAGAATAGCGGCTGAAACAATTGGATAGATCAATCCCACTCGACGTGCCTGTAAGAGACGACGCCTGGGGAGCCTTATCTGAAAGACACAGAAAGACTGCCTACCTGTAGCCGCCGGAAACACTAACGTCAAGCATGTCTGGATCGCGCAGAAGGTTGTGATGCTGTTGACAGGCGTAATGCAGACTTCTCGAATTCAAAAAGCCTGGAAGGAAAGAGAAGCGTCCTTTTGGCGACAAAGACAAGCGGGTCGGAGACAGTGATTCGGCGTTGGTGGGGCGAGGTAGAGTTAAAAACCTACTACTTCTAGCGGCGAAGCGGGAGAATTCGCGCGCGGGTGTTAGTGGTAGACACCGAGGCGCTACCCGGCCTTGCGCGCGAATGCTCGAGACCAGCTGCGCGACGGCTATCGGCGGAGAAACGCGCATTTAACTGGTTCTATCTCCAAAAAAAAGCACTCGACTGTAGCAATTGCCTCTACGGGCTTTTCCAGAGCGTATTTTGCGTCTAAACACCTCTCCTGCGACACGTGGCAGCCGAGACTCGCGAATGTCTAAGGGCAAAGTAGGAACGGAGCGCGGAAAAAAGCGGTTTGCGGCGTCGAAACCTTAAGAGCAAGACGATGGGATCCGCCCAGTGCGCTGCTCGCAGACCACAAGGCGATAAGGTTCATTGTCTATCTGTTTCTGTTCGCTGAGAATTCTGGAACTGGTCAGTCAGCGACCGTCAGGCTTTAAATGGTCAGATCCCATAGCCTATATCCTGAATAGCGTACGAAAATTATGGTGGGAGTACCGGGCGGTAGTCGAGCATGCGCAGAATGCAAGCGAAGAAGAGTCAAAGTCAGTCAACCTTCGTTAATTTTGCACGAACACAGTTGACTGTGAGCATTTTCTTTAGTGTGATGAGACTTATCCACATTGTATGCGGTGTGTGAAACGCGGATTGAATTGCAGCAGTCCATTGAAAGGCATTTTGTTTGGCAGACAAAGGATCACAAAGAATGCGGAGGCTTCTGGCCTGACAAATTCGAAGCATACAGTCAGACCAGCTCAGCAGTATTCTGAAACTGAGCTGTTGCCCGAAACTAGCGCAGCGGAAATTGGGAGCAATCACAACGGCTGGGAATGTCGCAGTGAGACTTCATCCACCTTTATGGGCACAACCGTCGACGATAGAATCTTGGACGCCTCTACTAGTCCTGAAGTGTATTCACCTCCAGGATTGGAAATCAGCACTGACAATACCCAAAGTGGAGGCTTTTTTGATTCATACAACAGATGCGGCTATACAACCCCCCAACTTGCGCAAGAGTTGGAACAAAAAGTCCCCAAGGACCTCGCTCTTTTCCCAGAGTACGACATGATTAGTGTTTGTCTTTCAATATTTCTTCACAAGTTTACAAAATTAAAACGGATGCCATACGAAACAGATAATTTAAATGTTGTTCACGGCATTCAGAAGTTTCCGGGTTTTGCTTTGTCTCCTTATCCATCAGGAATTTCTTACGGTGCGCGAGCGCTCGTTGTCGGTCATGTTGGTCGAATGACATGTGATTCGCGTCTTGTAGCTTTGGGCTCAAAATGGTACATCGAAGCGTTGAAACTTCAAAGCCAGGCAATAGATAAATATACAAATGCGAGCATTGCAACGAGCAGTGTGATTGAGAATCTTGATGATCCATCGACTAATGAAGGCACCTTTGAATTCTTAAACTACTCTGTCGCCAAACCTCCAGAACTTAGAGGGTCACTCTTGCCATCCGGTTACGTCATAGACGAGACAGTATTTGCCAGTTTTCTTTTGTCGGTTCATGAAGCAGTTGCTGGCGGTTCAGGCATCGTCGGATGGCTGAGTCTTATCAAAGGAACATGCTCTCTTTTAATAGAACGAGGGAATGAAAGACAGTGGACTGGTTACAGTGGCTGGCTTTTCGGTAGATTTAGAGTAATGTTAGGTACTTACTCAGCTGTCTCTCACACGGCTCTACCATTTAGTGATTCAAAGTGGATACAACTTGGAGTCAGAGATTCAGGCGTTTCGATTCTAGATTTGGTTGACGAGGAGCTTTTCACAGTTGGTGCACTTGAAGATCAGATATGCAATCTATTTGACAATGCTTTTCCGAAAACTTGCGGTACTAAATCCTTACTAGAGGACTTTCATTACAAAAAGGCAACTCTGAAACCGAAATTCGATAACGAAGAGGGCTGGAAACAAATGGAAAACCTGCATCATCAGCTCAGCTCATTGGAATTGAAAATTGTTGCATACTTGGAAGTCCACCGGAAGGTTATGCGCTCGTTCATTGTTGACCATCCCGAGTGTGGAATAAGTAGTTTGGACTTGGATTCTCTTACGTCGACTCCGCCCATGGATAAGCAATGTGCAGCTATTAAGCGAAATACAACTTTGGAAGAGAAACATTTTTTCAAACCTGAAATCTTCTTTCTTTCACCCAACGACTCTCGCTTGATTTGCCATGCCTTCTATATTAGATTTTTGGTTGCATACATGCAAATCTTGACTGCTCCAGCTTCTTTCATGTCTTATGAAACGACAAAATCTTTAAAAAATTTACGATCTTTTGAAGTTTTAGAGCATTTTATCTCCAAAAGAGAGAACGAGTTGAATCAATACCATCGTGTTTTAATGCGTTCTGTACCATGGGCCTATGTAACGATGGGTCGTACTCCACTATTGAGTATGATTCTGTCTTTAGGTAACTTTCCAAAAGCTTTAAAAGATCCTGTTCAGCGTGGTTGGTTATGGCATCATATTTCAACAGTGATATCTATGGGGCAACGACGGAAATTGCCCTATATGCCAGAAATTGAAACAGAAAGCTGTCAAATAGACTTAAGACTTTATAAAGCGTTACCGATTTGTGAAGAATGCGGCGAGAAAATTATGTTTCCCGTTGGATAATGGCATATTTATGTTCTGGTCATGTAACTACTTATAGGGTCAACCTCATGTTTTTAAGATGCATCTACAAAAGTCAGTGAAGAAAAACGTTGTTGCGTTAAGTACGACAGATTGCTCTTGAGCCCGTTGGATAGTCATTATACAGCTTGCTCCAGAGCCTGATAACTCGACAAATAATATCTGCCATTACTTTCATTGCACCTTTCATTGCGCCGTACAAGCATTTCATGTTGCGCTAAATCTCTATTCAGCACGGAAATACTCACGAAGACGTGATGCAGTCTTGCAACAAAGTGCGAACTGCTAATTATTCTATACAATTTGGGATTGAGCGAATATGTCCAATCAACCGAATGCAGATATTGGAGATTTTGAAGTACTTAGTATGGCTTGCATTTTAGAGATCCAGGTCATTCACGCATCAATTGATTATGATGATCTGGTTAAATCGTTTGTCTCGTATGACGAAGAGGCTTCTGCACGCTTTACTGTTCGGCAGAGATTGTATAATAGAAGCCACTGCTGATACAATTCATTTGTTTTACATATACACAGTGGTTTGAATCACTCAATTTTTCTGATACTTGCTCAATGGAATCATTAATATTCTCCAAATGTTTGATGTGTTCATCCACATTTTTGTTCTGCAAAACATTTCCCGCCTAAATTCGGTGTGTAACATCTGTAAACGTCAACCACGATGCCAACCCATAGGCAAACCGCCAGCAAACCTTATTTATAATAAGCATTTTGCAGCATAATGAAAGGTCATGTGAAGTTAACGTTCCTTGATCCTTCATTTAGAAGCTCGAATTTCTAGCCTTTTTAGGTCAAGCCTCAAAGTTTATTTGATTACAATAAACGCTGACACCCGGAGATAAAACACCATGGAGGATGGCATCTGCAAAATGAGCAAGCGTATTGCACATACATTAATTTGCAAAATGCACAATAAAACCTAATTCCATTTGTGTGTGTGTTTGGTATTAGTACGACATTGAATAAACAAAATGGTTGGAGTAGCTGGTGGTAGTCGGGCTTGCTCTGAGTGCAAAAGACGACGAGTGAAGGTACGCAAGTTCAACCATACTCAAACAAGTTGATCTCTAACCAATTCACAGTGCGACGAAACATTTCCATATTGTAAACGATGCACCAAGCTGGGACTTGATTGCAGCGGTCCAATCAAAGGAATCATGTTTGGAAGGCAAAAGATTGCCAAAACTTTTGTTAGTGCTGTGCATCAAAGAGTTGTTCCGGTCCAGTCTATCGGCGTGGCAGCTATAGTATCTGATAACCTAGAAATGTGCAAAAAGGAAGAGAACGATTCAACGAGCAGGAACTGTCGAGTTTCTGAAACTGCGAAATTTCAAAATGATATTAAGCAAGTACCTTCTGATTGCGATGTTCGTCATAAAGAATCGCGTATGCCAATTACTTTGAGCTCCTTTCCTGAATACGGAATAGTAGCATCTTGTCTTAATATCTTTTTTAGTAAATTTACGTCACTGGGAAACTTACCATACAATGATGACACCACATCCCTTTTTAAAAGAGGAATACAAATGTTGCCACGATACGCACTCTCAGCAAAAACGTCGGGTGTTTCGTATGCCTCGAGAGCATTAGTTGTTGGACATGTTGTTAGAGTTACGGGCGACAAACGATTAGCTTCTCTTTGTATACGATGGTACACAGAAGCCTTACGACTTCAAAGGCAAGAGGTTAGACGATTGACGGAGGAGCCTCAAACCCCTGAATGGCTGAAAATGTTAAAAATAGCGAAAGAAACTGAAACTGTGAAGACACAAGTTTCTTCTCCCACAAACATCAACATATACGATGATGTAATATCTACAAGTTTTCTATTATCTGTTCATGAAACAATTTCTTGCACATCAGGAATAAACGGCTGGTTAAGTTTAATGTCAGGTGCCTGTTCTCTATTGGAAAGCCGTGGACCAAACGATGTAGAGTCATCATCGATTTTCTCTCTTTTCCAAACGCTTATTGGATTATACTCGGTTTTATCGCGAAGGAAACTAATTTTTGGGCAGCTTGAATGGCGAGCGTTAATCACGACTGAACCTTCAGTTTTGGATTCAGTAATTGATAAGCTGCTAGTTATGGGTGAACTTCAGAGTGAGATGCGACAACTTTTTCAGAATGCGTTTCCGAATGTATACAGTACAGATGTACTGGATGAAAATTATTATTTTGAAACTAAACTGCGAGATCAAAGCAGTAATAAACACGGTTATGCAAAAGTGAAGCGACTGCACAAAAAGCTTTCTGAATTGGACTCAGTACTCGACGCGTATTTCAATGCTCACAGAATTATCATGGAAGACTATACTGGAGCTTTAGAGTTGGATCCCATAAGTTTTGCACCACAAAGTCCAAAATCTAGCTGCGCTTTGAAGGAAGAAACGCGATGGACTCAAACTCACTTCTTTAAACCCAAAATACATTACGTTTCTTTTAACGATTGCCGGCTAATCTGTCTTCTTTACTACATGAAGTGTTTAATTGCATATATGCAAACACACACAGCTGTATATGAAATTGCGTCCTCTTTCAATCTCGATTCAGCGGATTCATCAGAACTAGACGTAAATCACTATATCGATTCTCGAAAGCAAGATATGGATAAATACTTTGCAATCATAATTGGTTCAGTTCCAACAGCAACCATGGCTATTGGTCGCGCTCCTCTCTTAGCAATAATATTGTCATTGGGGAATCTACCGAACTTGATCAAGGACCAACTAAATTGCGGGTGGATTTGGTATCATATGTCAAATCTGAATTATATGGGAATTAAGCTAGAATTGCCTTGCATACCAGAGCTTGAATCAGAAAAGATGGCACTCGAATTAAATTATCTTAAAGGTTTGCCACGTTGTGCAGATTGTGGCGAGCATGTCAGGTATATTTAGCTGTGATCAATCAATCAAAATTAATCAAAACAGGTAGAAGACTACAATTCTGAAAAATAATTTGTTGACAGTTAAAAAATCTTTAGGAATCAGTCAATTTTCAGGTTACTGACAATTGCAAGATTACCAAGTAGTTAGTAGGTCATGTGTTTACTCTCAATATCAAATTAATTTTTTGTTTTCTTCTTCTTTAACTCCAATTAACTGATTCTTTAAGTGTCAATGATCAAAAATAAGTCATATTATAGCAATAATGTAGTTCCAAAAAAATCCGTTTTTCAAATGCAAGTGAAAAATTATATGCAACAGCAAGCCAAAAAAACAAGTTGGATGTATATACAAAAAGTCAACCAAAATTATTCTAAGACTCAAAAAGTAGATGAACTCGCCAGTCAAAAAAGTTATCGCTGAATATGCCCAACAAAATTGTCACCACGGTAATCTATATGTACAAAAGCACGTTCAACCATTGGCAGAGTTTCAAGTGCATATTGCAAAGCTTCTCCCAAATCATGTGTATCGCGCAAAGATAGCTGCTCGTTAACCTTGATATCAACCTCGACTTGAAGTCTATCTCCCGAATGATACACATTTAAAGAAGAAACCTTTTGAATACTATCGGCAAAACGAAGGCACAAGTATGTAATGACTTTCTTATCCACTGAGTCACCAGTGACTCCAGATAGGTTTCTAATGTGCTCAAATGTAGTCTCTATCCATTGATGGATAATGTAAACAGACAATAAAAGCGCGCCTAGTGGATCAAGCCACCAGAATCCAAGAAGATATCCAGCTACCGGAAAGCAGATAGATAAAAGATTGAAAACTATGTCAGACATAGCATCTTGCGCCAGCGCCTGAACTGCGGAAGAGTTGATAGATTTGCACCATAACCAAGCAAACAATTTAAGAATAACGGCCATAGACATGATTCCAAACGATGGAAGACCTAGTTCAATTGGAACTCTAGGACCATTGTATAATCGCTCAATAGATTCAACAGCGACCTGGAAGAATGACACGATGATAATAATTGAGAAAATCAAAACTCCAATAGGCTCCAACTTTGATCGTCCGACAGGATAGTTAAATCGCGCGGAAGAACCTTTGGACTCTATCATACTGGTACTCAGCCAAATAATCGCAGTGCAAAGAAAATCAAGTGCTGAGTCGACAAGCGAAGCTATAACTGACATAGAATTGGTAAGCAAAACAATGGCACCTTTTCCAGCTAACAAAAAACTAGATTCTGTTAATAGTCAAGACGCAAAATTTCCAAAGTGAAACTTACATGTTAATCAGAAAGTTAACCAAGATAGCCAAAGTCACTATTCCAGAATACTCCTCTCGTGCATCTGTGTTCAGAAACAACAGTCCCTCTTCGTTGATGTTGGCAGGAACCGCGGATCGTCTTGACGCGTCACCGACTCCAGCTGTGTAATCTCTTATCATTGAATGCGAGATATCAGAATCCAGCAATCGGTCGACTTCCATGTACCGTTCCACTAGCTCATTTTGCTCTTGGTAGAACTTCCTTATTTTCCGCGACATACGCTTCAACCGCTCATCATCCACTGTCATCGATTGCCAATCATAAGGAGATTTAGTGCTTCCAATGAGATACTGGGCTCTCATTTCATGTAGCTTCAATCTTGAATCATGAAATGACGAAGCACGACTTCGAAAGTCAAAAGTATCTCCTCTGTGGTGTTGGGTATTTGAGGCAGCCATAAATGAGGTAGCAAGGTTTTGAGCAGTACTCGAAAGAGCAGATGCAGATTTCTGAGCTGCGAGTGTTCCACCATGAGAAACAGAACGATACAGCTGAGATAGCATGCCATGTCCATTCTCATCTAAACTATTAGTGGAAGAAGTTTCAGATGCATCACTAAGCCTCCTTCGACTTGCTGGAGATTGCTGCTGTGGACACTCGTGTGAGTGGATTTCAGCTGTTGGTTGAACTTTAGGTACAGATGACAACACAAACTCCTCAATCTCGTCAAAATCATTGTCAAGGGGATTTGGCGAAAGCGAACCGGAACCATCAGACGAAGAACAAGCATAAGACGTGACTTGTGTATCTTTGGAATGAGAGACAGTGAACTGCTCTGGTGGGCTCAGGGCAACCTTGAGGTCTGTAGTCGACATAGTGAAGGGCTCTGAGAGCAATGTCGACATGATTATTCACTTTCTGAAAAGTACGGCCGGTGAAAACAATCAAACAATGAACAGAGGACGTGTGAAACAAAAAAAAACCAAGGCAAGAAGAAGCAGCAGTCGCGGAAGGACCGGACAGAGGAATTAAAATGTTTTGAAAGATTATGGGTAGCTGAGCCGCGGGGTGAACAAAGCCTAGTGGAAGTATACTTTGTGGCGTCCAGGGATAACCGCACGCTATCAGACGCAATTCTAGATATATACTGTCTGTGACAACAAAATATGCGCAGAATAAAGCTTTTGATGTGACTGAAAAAAGAAAAAGTTTCCATCTTCTGAAATTTGCAAGCACCCAGCTTGGACTGAGCGCAATAAGTAAGGAAAGAGCCAGACCTCGCCGTGGACAAGGTCTCTCGTATTTTTCCTGTGCACGCGGCGGAGGCGGCGCATCGACCAGCGATGACCGGCTACGGAGCATCCCCGAGCGTAAGCTAAATTTTTTTACGAGGACTGAATTGTACGAATACGGCTCTCTCAGCACAGACGAATTCGGATATACAGAAACATTGTCAGATTCAGCTCGTATTCGGCCACCACAGAAAGTCGCTTCTACCACAACACAAGACATAAGACATAAGACATGAGACATAAGAGCTGGCTATTGCTACATATGCATATTTTGACACATATGCAGCAAAAAAATAGTACCTCAAAAAGCTTCTAAAAACACAGTACTGTGAAGAATTCATCCATTATCATTTTCCGTGCGTATACGTGCTCGGCCAAATCAAACCATCAACTCAAGTTGGCATTTATTGTTTTCTTTTATCGCGGTCAGGGCGGAAATGTCCCCTATCTCGTTGTAATCAGCGTGAAATATGGAAAAAGTCAAATAGCCAACCGCGTATGCGGGATATCAGATTGATAGTCAACGCGACTGGCGCTCCGTCAGAAAATTTAGAGACTGCTGCGCATTCTGTGGCTGGATCACCTACTTTGCGCTTAGCGGCTTGGGCCAATAGAAATTAGGATACGAGCAAAAACTTCAGGCAGCCAAGGCGTCTGACAAGGAAAGCTCTTCGGTACTTCCGATCTGAACGCTTGGGCCGACTTGCCTTGTTTCTTCACAAAATCGGAGCCAGAGCATCTCCAGTTTTACTTGATTAGATTAGTCTTCTTGCGGGTATCAGATTGGAAAATTTGGGATCAATTCTGGCAAAGTTTGAAGTGACTATTCCAGCGACAAGAGATAAAGCCGGTTGTCACATCGCGTACTAATGCCGCGATACTAGCTTTTGATGATTAAAGCCAATGACTGTTCTACATTTCTCGAAATTTTCCAATATTAGGCATTCTATTCAGCTTTTCAGCAAAACATCTACAAATGTAGTAATTGGAAAATCTTTTCCCAATCTGAGTTTTGAGCTTTGAGCTTCGAGACCAATGTAATTATAGTGATATTAGGGAGAGCACATTAGTTTATCATTGCGAACAATCGCCAAAAATGATGAATTTGCTCATAAATTGCGCGTGAACTTTAAAAGCTGGTCTTGTTTAACCCAAAATAGTGAGGTCAGCAAGTCAAATTAGCCATTGATGATACACCTTTGCGGGCTATATTCAAAAATATCAACAGCTAGACTCACAGTCATTTTGCTGCTCGACGATAGTTTTTTGTTTGCATTTCTCTCTCATAAGTAGTTGTCAACCACGGTATTCTATTTCCGTGTTGTCTATACCCCCTAACCCGATGTTTTAGGTCATGAATAAGTAATATTACACGTGACTCTACATGCCCCTTGTGAGCACACAAAGCCGCACAACGCGATGAGCTGGAGAAAGTTTATGGCATTGAAAAGTCATAATGGGCTGAAGTTGAGACGTGGCACTTCATGTCTGATATTTGCTAGACCCATCAATACGGGCAATGCATTTAATTTGAATTCCGTGCAAATATTTTATTGCATAAGTAAATGGACTTTGAACTGAAATTCTGTACAGTGCTTTTGTGAATCATGGCAGCGGCTGAGATCAAATCAAGTCCTTCAAGGAAATCAGACAAGAACACGGTTGAGAATCCTCCAGGAACAATTGAAGTGAAATCAAGTTTTCTATCACGGATAACCTCTTTGGGACTGCTAGGTTTAGCTGTAACTTTTATTTTCAATTCACATGGCGACCCTTCGTTGTACGATCCTTTGACAGCATGTATTGGTTTCTCAATTTTAGCATATTTAGCTACTGTTGCTCTGATACCGATTCTTGCCCCGGAGTTCGTTAAAGTTGGGTTTTATGGAAAAGATCTCGGTAAAAAAGACAAACCTATAATGTGGGTAACTAAAGTAAATTTCTTATGTTTCTGCTAATCCATCCAACTTCTAGTGCGGAGACTATGGGCGCCGTGTGCGCAGTTGTTTACCTCGCGACTATGTTCTTCTTCATTCCATTTTTATTCTACAAGTATTATGTGACTGATACATCAGGTGGTGGAAAAAGAGAGCAAGGGTATGATGCAGCTATAGAACTTTTGCATAGAGGCCGTACTTTGAGGATGTTCCCTCACTCCAAACTTGCCGAATACCTGGCTGCTTTATTGTCTTTATTTAGCATGCTAGTGTTGGGAGTTTCAGATGACATGTTTGATATCAGATGGCGTAATAAGCTGTTTCTGCCTGCCATTGCAGTTTTACCTTTGATGTTTGTGTACTATGTTGATTTCGGTGTCACACGTGTGGTAGTTCCTGAATTCATGTACAAACTTGCGTTTGGCGACTCAGTGGTTTATCCCATAACGATTGATCTCGGCGTGATTTACTATATCTACATGCTTTCACTAGCAATTTTTCTTCCAAACTCGATTAATATTCTTGCTGGAATTAACGGACTCGAAGCTGGACAGTCGTTCGTCATTGCAATTTTTCTTTTGATGAATGATGCACTCTATATTCTCCCAAGCAGACTATTTAATCGACCTGAGCATCCGGCGACTGAAGCACATTTGCTATCTGCTTATTTTATTCTTCCATTAACAGCAGTTACTCTTGCATTGTTAAAATTCAACTGGTTTCCTGCTCGGGCGTTTGTTGGTGACACTTTTTGCTACTTTGCTGGAATGGTACTTGCTCAAGTTGGAATTTTGGGCCATTTTGCAAAGACATTGATGCTGTTTTTGGTACCTCAAGTTTTTAACTTTTTATACTCGGCTCCTCAGTTGTTCCATATAATTGACTGTCCGAGACATCGATTGCCAAAATTGAACGTCACGACCGGACTGTTAGAGCCGTCAAGGGTTTATTTTGATACAAAACCCAAAAAATTACAGACTATACTTTTACGTACGTTGGGTTTGTTAAAGCTGATTCAGCTGGAATACAACTCGGTGACTGGAGATATTGCATCAGCCTCAAACATGACGCTAATCAATCTAGTTCTCACTTGGACCGGACCTTTACGGGAAGATAGACTTGCAATGGTTTTATTATTAATTCAAGCTGTGACTTGCATGATAGGGCTAGTTGCTAGACATACAATTGCTCCTCTGATTTTTGGAAGAGACAATATTTAGGAAAAACTTAGAGTCGTTGTTTTCGATTTTCAGACCTGCCTAACAGTGTGTGGCAGGCCCACTTGTATGATTTCCTGACAGGGTGCAAATAAAGAAAAAAAATGTATATATTAATAGAATCCTGAACCTTAGCTTGATATGCGCATCAATAATACCTTCTTAAAAGGCCAATGTCAGGATGTACATAAAGTCTGTGATGCTAGTTCTACGATTACCCAATCCAAATAAAATATTGATACAATTTCCTGTACAATACGCGTTGATTCGTTGACGCTATTCATAAACCCAACACATCTTTCCGTTCATTATCCAACTGACCCAGCCATTCTTTCACCAAAGGGTGCTTTATCTTACTCCTGGCACCAAAGAAATCAGAGACATTTACTTTTTTATCTTCTTTTCCTTCTGAGACGTCCATTTCGTACTCAAAAGTCTGTAATAAAAACTCAAATTTGTCGAGGTCTTTGACAAAACGTGCTTCTGGAGTAGACATTTCTTCATATTCGACGTACAGGTCATAAAGCTGATTAGCAGCATCGTCGTTTAATGGTCTAATAAGATCGGCTAAGTAACACATTGTTTCTCTTTCTCTTCGATGTTTTTCGTCTATATTACAATATTATTTTGTTAGATCAGACTTCAGTTGCAAAGCAACAGAATAGCTCACCTGCACCCACAGGATCAGCGGGAGTAAGATCACCTACGACAGCCTCTGCGAGATCGTGAACCAGCGCAATCATCGCACATTTCCGACTATCCAAATTTTCCTCCTGTGGAGCCAACATACACATGACTGCCATTCTATACATATGGTCGCCAATAGACTCCGCTGCTTCATTCCGAATGCCTCGGTCGAGCCATCCTGTTCGCTTTTGTGTTTTAAGAAACCGAAGAATTCGAAAAAAGGACAGAGGTGCAGGCAACGCTAATATTGATTTGGGAATGGCCAGTTCAGGTTTCCATAATGGAGCCTGAGCAGTTTTTGAGTTGGCGGCTTCAGCTATCTCTGTAGGAACCAAAGAAGAGACTATTGCCATTCTTAGGAGGTTTGAGGTGACTTTATATTAAAAAGAAAGGCGTGGCGGATTGAAACCGAGTAGTCCGTTTGGTTAAAGCCAACAGAGTTTCAAATTTGACGCCGTGCGGCTCAGGGAGTCCGTTTCTTGAGTCGGCTGGAAAGTCTTAGCGTCTGCAGCTTTGTTCTCTTTGCAGAATCCCGTTGCAAAAATCTTTTTAAGGAGAGAAGCACAACAGGTTTCAGAGGCTTGTTACGTAAATTAAATTTTAAGATGCTAATGGAGAAATGGAGAAAGTAGGCAAAGTATTAAACCGTCATGCATTCACGCCAGAAAATTAATCTCCAGAGTCAAAACTCAATAGAGTTTTCCCGAAATCTCCCCCACAGTTTTTAGTCCAATCTATCACTGTGGAGAATTTGGAGATGGCACATCTCTGCACCCTTGATGTCAATGCCATGAGCTATTGCGTGTTGCTACTCTGAACTTCTCTTAATAAACCTCTGAAACTGGACAGTTTGTGGTGATAATCATTAGCGAATGAATGCCTTCCGATCGTCTTGCCTCTGCTGTGTCTACGAGCACGAGCGCAGTTGCCTCAGCTCCCAAGCGGAGAGTGCGAACTGGTTGTATAACGTGTCGCTCACGACATCGCAAATGTGAGAGTCTATGCCAATTCATTATCTGATCTTTTCAAAGAAAAATAAAGTTATTGCAAAACTGACACTGATTTACAGGCGATGAAGCTCGTCCTGTTTGTAAGAACTGCACGGCCAAAGAGTTAGTCTGCGAATGGAGTGTCAAAGGACAGTTCTCCGAGTCCAATGCAAAGCATGTCCCCCCCTCTGGACACGTCTCTGTTGTACCAAGATTTACCGAGTTTACAGTAAGTGGTTATCATCTGTCTGGAATATTGAAAGAAATCATCTGAATTTTGCCAACCTGTAGATTGTTACCGATGGTCCGCGTCAGTGCCGGGATAGCTCCGGTCCTCCAGAAAAACGGCAACGAATTGCGAATGTAGAGTCAGACAGTCAAATATCAAATAATCTAGATTCCATATCTTTCAATATGTCCTCAGCCGTTGCACAACCAGAAGAAATATTTAATAGCTCAGTTTCTCAATCAATAGGGATACGGTCTCATAATGTCTCATTTTCTCCAGCAGGTTCATCAGTAATATTTTCTACGCCTCACGACCAATCGTTTGGCTTTATAAGAAATCCCTCTGACGCTTCGTCTGCACAATCGATAGATAATAGCGAATCCTCAATCAGTGCCATATCGGCTTCTAGCGAATTTACAAATTACTCAATAGGTACAACTCATCAGCCATCAAATCAATCGGCTTCAGAACGAGCAAGTCTGCAAGCAATTTTGAATTTTTCAGAACTACCCTCTATATCAGAACCAAATAATCCGCCCAGAAACTGTGTTGATTTTTCAAGGCCATCTCTCGAACCATGGTACACACAAGCTACTGCACCTTCTGGCTACTCGGATATTCGAGGCGAAATCCACAGTAACAGACTTTCTATGCCTCACGTTATTGAAAGTGGCGCGTCTGTAATTACAAACAACGACAACAACACTCCCCTTTCCCCAGAAATTGTGACAAATTCACCAGGAGAAGTGCCGTCATCGATTGCTTCAGAAACCAATGGCTTAATGGAAACAACTCGGGCGTCTTATAAGGATTTACATCTACAGTTATTAGAAAATATTGAGTATGCCGCTTCAAACTTTCAACCGAGTCATTCTGTATTGGTGCGTTCAACACTCACAAATGTTCCCAATCGAAGCGGACTGTCAGATTTTGACAAAGTACGATTAATGAGAAACTATATTGAGGAAGTTGCAGTTCATCTTGACTTGTGTAATAATGATCATCATTTCGCTCTAGATATTCCACGACTTGGTCTTTCGCATAGTGCGCTATATTATGCAATTCTTGCGGTGTCGTCAAAGAGGTTTGAGAGTACTGATCCTGACTATCCGCGTGAAGTCACATTAGACATATATTGGGAATGCATCCAACATTTAATACCTCAACTCTCTAGTCAAAGTCTTGAAGTTATTGCCGCTAGTGTGATTTTGTGTTCTTTGGAAATAATGAATGACGACTCACAGTACACCAGACGACATGTGAAAGCTTGTGCTGCACTTTTATCTGCTTGTAATATCACTGGTATGACAGCAGGACTTGGAGGTGCCACTTTTTGGTGCTTAGCAAGAATGGATATAGCGACTGTTAGTATTGGAGAAGAACCGACAGTAATGAGAAATCATGGCGGAACTGTAACAGAAGCCATGTCTGTGAATGCGATCAGTGCATTATTCAGATCGCACTGGATATCGGCCCAACCATCTAGAGCATGTGACTCCTACGCCAATTATTCTGTATTACTAGCTACTAGAGTATTAGCTCTAATAGCAAGAGACAGTAACTATTCTCAAGAACGAGTTGCCATGAACGAAACGCAATGTGGAACTACTGGGTTGGGATATGAAGGTCAATGGGAGGAGATATGGAATGGACTTTGTGAATGGGTTGAGAGAAGACCAGATTATATGCTTCCACTGTATAGCTTCGAAGAAGGACTTGGCCATACAGAAATCTCGCCTTTTCCTACTGTATTGTATGGTAATGGATCAGCGTGTAAGTGAACCCGTAATTTTGATAAGGGCATTTAGCTAATATGTTTAGCATTTGGAAACCAATTGTATCATGCGTCATGTATTTTGCTTATGCGCAACAAGCCACGGCTATACAAGTTTTCAAAATCAACGCTGCCAATGCTTTGGCACGCCAAACAGATATGCGCAATCTCTCAAACAAATAAGAATCGGTGCGTAAATCTACAATCTGCTTTTTTTTTACTAACTAATGATAGCGCCTGCTGGTCAAACTCGTTACAATCAATTAAAATTGCAGGAGAGTTAATGTCTCATCGTAGCGAGCACGCCGCTATTCTGAGAATTCTGAATGAAATCGAGCATACGACAGGATGTGCGGTTAAATTATGCCGTGACGCGCTTTGTGAATTATGGGGAATGTAGGAATCATTGGGATTTTATTAATGGTTTTTTGCTGCATGTATTATAGGGAGATATATATGTTCTACTTTGTTTTTGTGCTATAAAGTGTTTGAAATAAGCTTATTCGCAACTCATTTATCTGTGTATTTTGCCAAAGTTGGTGATGATGGAACTTATGTGCAAGCACAACCGTAAGAGTTCTCACGCCGTCAAAAGCTTTGAATCATCAATTTTTATTCAATTTGATCGAAAAGTTTTATAAAATGACAAAATAGGCAAGCGTTAGAACATTCTATCTATGAGCTGAGAGTTTGAAGAATTTTCGTGCGTGGACTCAAAAGGATGTCATTGCATAAGTTGGCAAGCGACTGGACTATGGTTTCATCTTTGTTAAAGACGAACTTATGAGCACTTTTGTTGTTTTCGTTTTCGAGAACTGCCTTTTAAGATAAAAGTTAATGGCGCTTATTGTAATCCTGTTATCCGAGACGATAAAATTTTTATTTGTTTTTCTGTTGTCTGCTTAAAGGCTTTTGAATATCAACTTTCAATACTTTCATTGCTTTCATGCCGACTCATGCGAGTCTTTCCCTCAATCTGAACTCTTTTCATATCCTTGGTCGTCATATTTCCCGTCGCTTCAAACAACACCGTTCCGTACCAACTCACAATTCTGTTAGAGTAAATTCATAAACAGTGTCCACAAATCATCAGGAAACTTATTGGATGATCAGGTATGGTTGGGGCAGTTGTATTGGATCGCTGCAAAAAAGCCGACTTCTTTTTTGCAGTTCTGTTGTACCGCCGTAGCATTCTTTAGGCGAAACAGAAGTAGCAGCGTGTATGGTACGTGATGCTGTTTATCCTACTGATTGGTTGTGCGACTTTATTGTCGGTTCTTAACGCGGCAATTTTTCAGCACGGCAATGTTTTTTAGAATTAATACCGAGAGCCTGTTTATTGTGTACCAAATAAATGTTGTTTTGCTATACCTCCAGAGAGGTTGAGATATTAGTGCTCAGAAGTAACCGTGATTGCAGTTTAAGGCATCTTTTCCAATTTTGTAGACAGTCTGACAGGCCATACTGTTTCAAATCGGCTGGATGATGACTGTCAAAGAGGTTTTTGTTACGAAACTAGAATTTGAACCAAGATCAAGTAGGTCTAAATCTGTCTTAAAAGGATTTAATGGCCCTGGACCTTTTGACTTGATCTGGGCGACGCTATGGCGGTGGGCACTTGCGACAAGCATCAGCAACGAATATGGGTATATTGTCACTAAATTACTGATCTATCAATACGTACCGCCTCTCTACGAGCTTTACAACTTTCTACACAACTTACAGAAAACAGAAAGAAGCAAAAACAGCAAATCTGCGATATACAATAGCGGGTAGAGTGGTGTTTCGCTGTATTTAACAGAGCCGCACGAGGGAAAGTCGTGAGTCGCATCAACCAGGAAAAGGGTTTAAAGTGAATTGAAGCAGGTTGCGTTCGACTATTTTCCGCGCAAAATGGCAACAAATCAACAAAGATCGTGCGGCGGGTGTTGATCAAGCCTGGCCCCCCGGAAATTATAAATAGGCCGCTCCCCGCCCTCGATCTTCCTTCTTCCCGCTCACTACTAACGGTCGACTTCTTACCATTTGCAATAGAAGACTTTTGACTAAAACTTATCTTCTTGATAATATTGACTGATGATCGATTAATTTACCCTGCGATCTGAGTCATGATCTGAGTCAACATCTAATCTCACTGATCAAGCAAAAGACTAGTTCATTATGTGAGTGACACTTAACACAGTTGATAATCTTTGCTGACTTCCATGTAGTACTGCTTCCTTGTTTGCTGACGGTGCCGCGGCGTATCCCTGTTATGGCTTGCGATAATGCCGCGACGCGTCCCCTGTTCCGGCTTGCTAGTCGTATCGTTGTCGACAGCTTAGTGGATCCGTTCATGTCGAGAAAGAACTATTCGATACCTGTGAGCATACTTGTGATTTGTAATTACCGTTCTAACATTATGCAGTTTGCGGTGGCTCACTGATTACACCGGCCGAATGGGTCTTCTTGGGGTTGGTTGGGCGCACTTCCAATATCCTCCTCGCTCTCACATGG